>JARJDQ010008952.1:0-14415 GCA_030264215.1 Geostiba sp. GC000077 | reverse complement strand
TAAAAAATATGATCTTGCAATACATAAACAAAGGACCGTACGTCGTAAGTAACCTCGAATCAGTTGCGAGCTTCGCAGTTTAGCTAGTGCCAGACAGCGCGAGGTATTTATTCACGTATTACATAATTCTTCTTTTAATGGTCCACTCTGTATCGGTGCCGAGTTGCGTTGAGATTGTGACTTTCGTGTAAAACTTCGCAGTCATAGAGTGCGGGAGCTTGGGAACTATTCGGGTGTTCCCCAAGACGTTCCTATAGCGGGGGGAGCCACTTCCCTTCCCTGCTATCGTGACTTTGGGAACGGGTTCCCTTTACCCGATTACCCATTCACCTACGTTTGGGTCGACAGCAACAACAATGGGGTATACGCGCCTATTTTCTTATTGCAGAAATGTAAAGACAATGAAAAAATATTAGAATCGTGTTTAATTATTTTTCATTTTGACTCAGTATAACGCCACATGTGTTGTCAGTGTGAGCGTTGGCCTCACAACTACACGATTCACTGACAAAAGTGACGACATGTCCGCACTTTGAAACGGAAATTTCTTACGTTCTACTGAATCGATTTGAAGACGAATTACACCAATAATAATTTTCAAAAATTACCATTCTTCTCAAATTAATGAAACTGAGTAATTCCATTGGGCGGGTAGACCAGATTGTTGCGTTGTCATGAGATATATTTGAAACATTAATTTGAAGTTGCATGTACTTGATCTAGTACTCGTCCTATTTGCAATTGTTAAACGTAACTATACAATTTGTATTGATAGAGCGGGAACTCAGAGTCAAAAAGTAGTACTACTAAAGTAGCAATACTAAATGCGCAGAGACCAACTTTCGTCTTCTATTAATTTGCAATGAATTTTAATGCCAAATCAATAATCAAAGTCAAACACTGAAACGCTGATTCACGTTATTCGGTAGTTTCTTACGCAGTTTTACTCAGCCATTTTGTGTTTGTGTACCGTGTTGTGCTCGTAAAATGATGAAACCGTGATTCCTCACCATTATACTACAACAAGAAGGTGCGATCTTGTTGATCGAACGCATAGCAGAAGAGCAAAATTATCTGGGTAGAATAATGTGGCGTGATGATGACTGTGTTGATGATGTAAATGGAAGCCTTCCCTGCATGCTACATACACAATTTTTCCGCTGATTGGGCTGCGTCGTGGTCAAAGATTGCCATGGTCTTATACTATTACATTTCCAATAATTTCCATTTCTATTATGAATGACAATATATTGCGCGCATTCGTATTTTAGACAGCACGCCGCGTTTTGCGGGCAATCGACGGAAATAGTACATTACATACTTAAAGTGGAAAGCCCCGAATTACATTACGAGCGAAATATTTTCACGCGACGCGAGCGCAGCGAGCGAGCGAGTCATTTCGCGAGAATTCAGTTGATCTGAAATGCATTGTTTTCAAAGCCACCATATTGATAGGAAATCATTGTTTTCGACTATGGGAGCAGATCTCGTAATGTAATTCACTGTTTTCCACTTTTAGTATGTAATGTACTATTACATCAACATATTCTACTCTACATTAAGTACAATCTTTAAAAAAACAACCACTTTCACCTCTTCAACGCTTTCATGCCAAACTATTATAGTAATCGTGCATCGTGCATGCATTCATTTAAGTATATATAATCCATTATTAATGAGATCTATTCACGATACAAAGGCTTAAAATTGCGGCTTACGTAGATGATGACATTTCACATCACTGTTACGTGTGTGGCGTTGCTCATTCCTAAATCAATCCGTGAATCCGAATCCGAGACAACAAATGATAAAATGCGCATGCATTTGATTCGAAAGCGCTCCATCTCTCATCTTCCAACTAATTTGAGCGGCAGATAAATAAATAAATAAATAAATCAGCAAATGACCGGTTTTAGCTGCTGTACTAAGAACACATTACTTGCCGATAGTGCTAGAAGCTCCAATGGCAATATCAGTACAAAAATAAAATACTTATATTAACGCACATTCAACAGATAATAACGTCACATAAGGTTATTCCCATTTATTTTATTATATTACTTCCCAGTTTGTTTCAGTATAAAAAGTTCAACGTCTCAAATCAATGGAAACGAAACCTAAATTTGTATATTAAAAATAAAACAAGCAAAAGTGAAAAGTGAAAAGTAAAAATGGGACTACCGACAACCGACTAGAAACTAGATAGTAGATGGTATCGCTGTATCGTGATCAGTGATATTGCAAACTTTAGAATTGCTAATGTTTAGATATACTTATAGCTTGAGTGGTGATTCGTCATCTTGTTAGTATTTTACTAACGATTGTTGCTAAATATACGGGAACAATGTGTCGATAAGGAACCGCCGATCGTCGCTTCGTCGTGTAATTTATCAGGGGATAAGTAGGTACTACTTCCGTCGGCGGATAACTTAATCGGAATTCCGGACATGCGTCCAACATGAAATTAATAAATTAGTTCCAGTTTGAAACGTCGAGTCAACTAGACTTTACTCTTTACTCGGTAGTTAGGTAGCTGTAGACAGTGCAAGGCGGATGCAAATCTGATTACAACCTGTTTCTTCTTTTCAATGACAAGCGGAACTGGACGCGCCGCAGGTAAGCTAAGAGTGGCACGAGCGCAGGCTCAACATGCCATTAAAGTTAATTTGTAGAAAGAGTTATAGTAGCATGCAATTTGATATTAAGCATGCTCGAAAGTTACATCAGCGCCGAGTTAGACGGAACAAATCACCGCGGTTCACGGTCGAAATTATGAAATTGTCTAGCTGGGTTATACAGTTCCTTCTGCAGTTCGTTTGGAATTTGGAACTTTGGAGGTTTGGACTTGGACTCAATTAGTAAGGGTTCTGGCGGTCTGGGTGGTCACGCGTCTTGGATGCGTCCAAAATTAAGCAAAAAGTTTCGTGTTAAGTCACTTTCGATACGCTTAGCCGGTTAGCGTTGCTAAGCAAACAGCAAAGTAAAGTTTGCGCCTACGTCTGCTTCCTAACAACAATAGAAAGCTCGCACCTCGCTCCCAGTCCGAAACACTCGGTAATCGATGCCGCGCGTATAAATAAACAAATCGTGAGCGCGGCCGCTTTCCAGTCCACTCCAGTCCAGAAGCCGGCGACCACGACCACTCGGTGATAGTGAGAGGACATGTGTGTTTAAGGCCGACCAGCGCAGCACTCAGCTGTTGTTGCTCAGAGTTGACTTTTAACTTAAGTCATAAGTCATAAGCTGCATTCACTTTGAGTGCACCGTCGTAAATCGTAAAATACCGTGCGCATTGCGAGCCCCCTGAGTACTAATCAGTGCCTTGGCTTATCTTATCGCGCTGCGGACGCCACAACACCAGAGCCACCCGCGTTTCGGTTCGGCGAATACGCATTGGGATACGACGTATTCGCACGCTGAGAGATTCTCTCCAGCCTCTCCAGTTGCACAGAAACACTGCTCAGCCTCAGCTGGACGAAAATTGCATCTTACTTGGCGCTCGAAGTTATCCCTCTTATCTCGCTGCAAAACACACCGCGCCGGCGTATATATTCGACGGCATTCTGGCTACCGAAAGTAGATATCGCATGGGCATGCACCGCAAGTTGATCGAGGCGATTGTGCACACCAGCTCCGATCACTTCGAATAGCTACCGGAGCATCACCTAACCCTCCAACGCTCCAACCGTCGAAGAAACCCACCCCTAAACAGAGTGCTTGATTTGATATTCAAATCCAACATGGCGCATACTCATACACCAAGTAACATCACTTTGAACGGTAAGCACAAACGACATGGCGACATCGTCGTGGCGAAGTCGCGATTATGTTAAATATTTACTAGCAAGCTTTATTTGTGAGTTGTGGTTGTGACGACTTACCGATGTAACAATAATTATTGTTATAAACGTTGCTTTGTTGTTGCTTGTGCACGTATACACGTACGTTGGCGGCGCGGCGTAGCGAAAATTATAACTTTTTACTCGACAACAGACTACAGGACAGCACAATTAACGGCGATAAACATGCACGCAATCCACATGCCGCGTCCTTTATATAGTATGCAAGATCAATGAATATATGCAAATATAATTGTATCAAATCAATAATCAAATTAATTATCAGCATAGATACTTATCATGTTGAATGTAGATTTATGTCAGATCGGTTATTTTTGGTTGATGTTTTGAATATTTTTTTGAGAACGCAAAACAACTGCTTTGTTCCCTCAGCGATGTCCTCGTATTTTGATGGTTATCACTATCTCCCTGGTATCACTGACTACAATTGAGCCGCGCAACGACGCTTTGTGACGTTCTTGAAAATATTTGGCTACACAGGCAATTTCAACAGAAACTGACAGTTTGCAATAATTTCTAGAAACTCGCCGACTTAAATTTACTTAAGCTAATATATTCATTGATAAGAATATATGAGTATAACATTTTTACCTGCAAAAATGTAGATTTTGCGTTTGAAGCATTTTATAATAGTTGTTGACTTTATTCCACATCACGATTGTGCATTGTAATTGGTTTTGCTAGTAAATGTGTCCTTTGCAGTGCATCATGACCTCAGACAAGGACATCACGGGCGCCTGCTGGTCGCCACTGTGGGTTTGCCCGGCAGGGGCAAGAGCTTACTGGCACGGCGCGTGTGCAGATATTTGAACTATACTCGGAACAATTGCAAAGGTAAAATTTGACTTTCCTTTTACTTTTACATGGAACATACATTTGTCATGATAACTACTTCTTTGCAGTGTTTGATATCAGTGACTATCGTCGTAAGCATTATGATCATTATGCTTCCCACGAAATGTTCAAAGAGGACAATCGCCCCGCTTGGGAAGTCCGCCAACTGAGTTTCCAAGAAGCGTTGAATGACGCCGTGGACTGGCTCTTGGATAATGGTAATGCGAAGTTCGACAGTGGCATTGATTTGAATTGCACGCACGTTGCGATTCTGGATGGCCCCAATGTGTGTCGACGACAACGACAGATCATCTTTGATCAGGCGGCTGCTGCCGGCGTACAGCTGCTTTTTGTGGAGTGCGTTTGCGAGGATTCCCTGCTGCTGGAGCAGCATTTCAAGAGCATTTTAGAGCACTCCGTTGATTATCGACAGATGCCGATTGAGTTGGCATTGGAGGACCTGCGTGCGAAGATGGACCACTACGAGGAGCAGTATGAGATGCCTTCAATCGGTCGAAGGGGTGAACTTCCCTGCTCGATTGTGAAACTCCTCGATGATGGTTACGCAGGACTCCTGGCGCATGGAGTCAATGGTAACGAAGGTTCCATTTTGGGATATATTGCTACCCCGAAGCCGCTACAACAGACTTTGTACTTTAGCAGAGTAAGTTTTACCGAAGAAGTGTGCGTTGAATTGTTGTTAAAATGTTCAAAATTGCCGTGTTAGCATGGGGAAAGTGAATTCAACGTCCTGGGACGAATCGGCGGCGACGCCGGGCTCTCCCCACGCGGCTACAAGTACGGCGAGGTGCTCTCCAACCACCTGAAGGCTCTCGGCCTCCAAAACCTGCAGATCTGGACGTCGACGCTGAAGCGCACGAAAGCCACCGTTGCCGATCTGCATGTCCCCAAGCGCCACTATCACGCCCTGGATGAAATCTATTCGGGCGAATGCGAGAACTACTCCTACGAAGAGCTCCTGGAGCAGTATCCCAAGGAGCTGGCGATGCGAGACGCTGATAAGCTGCGCTATCGTTACCCGCAGGGCGAGTCTTATCTTGATGTCATGACTCGCCTCCTGCCGCTGATGCAGCAGCTGGAGATGGAGAACAACGTGCTGGTGATCGGCCACCAAGCAGTATTGCGCTGCGTCCTAGCGTACTTCCTCGGCACACCCGGCGAGGACATACCCTACATGAAAGTCCCCCTGCACACCTTAATCAAACTCACCTTGCGGGGCTACGACTACACCATGGAGACGGTGAAGATGCCCGTGGATTGCGTGGACACCAACAGAAGCAAGCCGATCAATTGCGATGTAACGCGGAGTAAGGATGACGTCTTGAAAACGATACCGCAACATTTCGACTCGTTGGTGCAGCTGTAAAGTATATACTAGCTTGAACAGCTTCCCAAGCCCCTAGCATTCCAATCGTGATTTTGGGCGCTACTTTATCATCTATTATTTTCTTGTGGTTTTTATAAAAGGGCGTATTTTTGTACCGTACCGAAAATGTGTTATACATGCAAATAATAGTACATCATGTACTTATTTATATTACTTATTTATAGAAGATAGAACTGAATAAATCTGCAAATTATCATAAAATACAGTTCGCGCAACGAAAGAATGACTAACCTCGCTCAGGTTACGGCGGTACCCGAGCGAATACGAATGACATTTTTGTCAGCCTTTGATCCAGCCCTATCCAGTGGCGTGCTTTCAATGTCACCCGACTACATTAAAGGCGTTATTGGTGATTTAATGATTACGCATAAAAATGACTTCCCGAGCCTCCGGTTTTGCCTCTGGTTGATAGTGAAGATGCCATGAAATTAGTGTGTAAAGTTTGATTTTAATAAGCGAGGTCGAGTATTTTGCAACTCACTACGTTCTACTCGTTATACTCACGAATTTCATATACATTTTTTTCTACGACCACATTTAATGTTAATTTCATGAATATGGCGCTGAGCCACTGCGATGAACCACTTGGCTGCGTCGCGACTGACTTGCGAGTGGAGTAGGTGGCGTTGCTGCATATGGGAGTGCATGTGCAACTAACTGTAGGCAATTGCTTCTGCAATCTCATTACGAAACTAGTTGCATAATGAATTCATTAAGATATTCCATCATTAAACTGGTACATTACGCATGGTATGCGATGTCATAATGACCAGTTTACAATTTTAGAGGTCGTCGTAGAAAAAAATAGTAAAATACGGAAAGTCATGCATTGAAACTTACTTTGCTCCATGCACATAGCGACATATGTCTTCATCCGATCATGAGATCATTCCATGCCACGCCCCTTTATCCAAATAATTTAATAGAAATAATAGTTGCGAAAAAACGGTTGAACTTTTTGAATAAATGCGCCCTTTGTAACGACTTTTTGCGTGTAGGACGATGTAGGCAAGTTCTTCATTTCCGTTTTTCGCGAGTCGCGTGCAAATACAGCCCGTGAGCTGCGACGCGAGCCCGCGACTCGCGACAGTCGTTCACTCCGTTCGTTGGGCGGGATGCCCGTTGGCCGCGTCCGCGTTTGAAATTTCTGTTATGCAATTACCATGCGGCGACAACGCTATAAATAACTCACGGCACTCACGCCCAACGAGCACAAGAAATCCTCCATCAGTTCGGGTGTGTTAATTGCAAGTCGCGCGGTACGCAAATCCCATGACGCCCGCGCTTTTATGGCACTTGCTGCGTGCGAAATTGCGACACTCATTGCCATATGCGTTAATGGATTGCCCGGATTAACCTAGCTTTCCGCACATATCACGCGAACTTTCCGGCGTTTCGTTTCAAACATTCAAAGGTTTGAATCCTTGCCTTCTGCAACGCATACAGTGCTTCCAGTACAATGTAAGTAGCAATTCTCTTGATTATTCCGCCTTGTGCATGTGCTTCCTCACTGCAGGTCGTTGCAAGGAGGCTCCAAGTCGCTCTCGGTGGTGCTTGGCGTCTCCGCCTGCGGCCTGGGCGCCTACCTGCTCTACAAGTATCTGAACGCTGATCCAAAGAAGGATACCATTCATATGATAATTCCAAGCAGTTGTGTTGGATTCATCATCGGCCGGCGGGGGCATCGAATCAAAACGTTGGAGAGCCAAACGGGCGCATCCATCAGGTTTCATGAGGACAGGTCAGTGGAGGTGAAGAATAGTGACATGACATGCATAATCACTGGCAGTCGGGAAGCATGCACTCTTGCTGAGTACCTGATCAATACTATTGTCAAAGAGGAGACTGCTGGATTGGTTGAACAGATCAAAATACCTCAGTGTGCAGTTGGCAGTCTGATTGGATATGATGGCTCCACAATCAAAGCGATTTGCAATGCCACTGGCTCTCGGGTTGATATTGGCAAGGAGGTGGACAAGCATGACCTTATTGCAGTCACTGTCAAAGGTACCCAGGAGCAAATTGATGCAACTAAGGAGTGTATAATGAGCATTGCAGCTGATTCTGAGCAGCTGATGGCTTCAATGGCTAAGAGAAGGCCCAGAACTCAATACAGGTTGGGTATGGAGGAGAGATTGGGGACTCAAACAGGTAAGCATGGTTGAAGCCATGATTGAAGAAAGGACTAACACCTGCTAAGTTGCAGGTTCCTCCTCCCCGTTCGAGGTCTATGTCTCCGCAATGATCGATCCCTCGCGCTTCTGGCTGCAAATCGTCGGCCCCAAGGCGCAGGAACTCGACCTGCTCGTGGAGGAAATGACTGAGTATTACAGAGTGCCGGAGAATCGCGCCTGGCACAAGCTGAACTCTGTGGAAGTGGGCGACCTGGTCGCGGCGACCTTCCAATACGACGAGCGATGGTATCGCGCGGAGGTGATCGAGCTCAACGAGGAGCAGGACGTCGCCGAACTGTACTACGTCGATTACGGCGATACGGAGAAGGTCGCCACGGCTGATCTCTACGAGCTGAAGGTCAATTATCTGCAGCTGCATTTCCAGGCGATTGAGTGCTTCCTCTCGCGAATTGGTAGGTTTTAAACCGCATTTACACTAGTAACACATTTGCTGCATTTTACCTATATTAATTGTCTGCGCAGAGCCGGTGGATGGCGAGTGGACGTCTGAGGCAGTCGACCGCTTCGAGGAATGGGCGCACGTCGCACATTGGCGTAAGTTATCGGCGAAGCTAACGGATTACTTGGCGCGCGAGCGCACGCGCGCCCAACGCGGCAGCTCACCGGTGCCCGGCGTGGAGCTCTTCGACGTCGTGAACAACGAGGACATCAACATCGGCGAGGAGCTGGTGCGGCAAGGCTACGCCACCTACAAGCGCGCATCGTCGAGCAGTCGCTCGTCGGTATTTTAAGTTCGAATCGACGCATATGTCGGTACGCATTTGTTTTATTGATCTTTTCCTTCTCGATTTAATTATTTTCTTTGTACAAATTCTCGATGACAAGACTAACTAGTACTAGCAGCTATTTTCTAAGCATCGACATCACTGTGTGCGAAACGCACACCGATTGGAACGAGTGTACGTTTAATACCAACTAGGAATAGGTTAGGCGATAAACATTTCAAACGAAAAAAAAAAGAAGAAAACAAGCAAAGAATGAAAACAGTGCAGTGCAATTTAACGTTAAGTTGTTTTTACGAATGTTTCTAACTAGAGTTGTAAGCTGTCCATTTAACGGTTGGCCAGACCATGTTTAAAAAGTGCACAAAAAAAATCGAAAAACCCACAAAATCACAAAAAACTTTCCAATCAATTATTCATTTCAAATCGTTGCGACAACGGGTAGAATCACATTTGATTCGAAGTTGTTTGATTGGTGCCAATGTGTCCATAGTGTAGGTTGTAGAGTGGAGGTTGACGCGGAATTCAGTTTCCTTTTGCTTGCTAAACAGCTTTAATTATTTTGAAATGATGTTTTACGGTTTAATTCTCGCTTCTAGCGTTTATTGATAGCCTCAACTCATTTCAGTTAAAAAAAAGTTTAAAAACAAAAAAAAAACATCAACTGTTAAATGCTTAACTCATTAGTGTGTTCGCGTTTCTGTGCATGAAAACACTACAGAGAGTCATAATCTATGTTATGCATTTAGACTCTTATGAGTTATGAAAACACTCGTTGGTGTGTTTTATCGTTCAAAATATGTGAGAAGAGGTCACATTCGGTCGTCTCGAGCGCTCAAATAAGAAACGCTTGTCGATTTTCAAACAGAACTAGTTCGTTTTGTTTCACTTTCCACTTACCTCCACAAAACTCGCTACTTTGCGATGCACACAAGCACTTGTAAGCTTCCAACTTGAATATTTGCGCTTTCTGCGACTCAACGACACTTAACGCATTAAAACCATTTTGCCATTCCTCGAAATTATATACTTTTGCCATCTATTTAACTAGTGACGAATACGCATTGTGCAGCAACACAACGTTCGGCCAAAGCAACAACACAAAAAGTGATAATGCATTATTGTAAAAAGTATTAGGACGAATTCGTCGTGCTTAGTTCATTAAGCATTTGTACATAATTAGTAATCTAATGTAGGCGCTAGACGTGTGGAACAAAAAGTGGAATGAACTTTATCTGTCTTGTGACAACGAGTGCATGTTTAGATGTTTAGTTGTTTACACGTTGTATATGAACAAAACAAAGGCGACAAGCCGCTTTGGTTCGTTCAATCATCTAGTGGTTTAAGTCAATACCGAGCCGACATTGCTTTTAATCTATTGCAATATTGTGTCGTTATTTGTTGTTTGTTGGATGTACATTCAGTTAAGTTTAACGGTTGAGCAAAGTGCGACCTGGTCGCAAGAATGCAGATTTGTTATTGCCGTAAGGAGAGATTGTTCTTATAGTGCTCATTTTTGGTGAAATATTTCAAAGTGAATGGTTTCAACCGAAATGAACACTATCAAGGTTTTAGTAGCAACCATAAGAATTGTTTTGTTTTAGTTATTTAAGTTGACACTCTTATCACAGGGTATTTATTTTCGAAACGACTGCATGGTTTTGCATAATTCTGACTTGTTCCATTCCCACACCTGGAAAACGCAACGTTTGTCTGGGTGAGGGGTTCGAGGACATTTAGGGCACATATAGTACAATACTGCTTCTCCTAGTAGCTGTTTTATTAAATTACCAAACAGATTGTTTTCATTATCATATCGATTATGTCGGTATTTTAGGTTTTAAGTCTAAGTTTCATACTATGTAAGGTATATTGTTTGTGTTCAGTGTTTATCAATCCATTAACTGGCAATTGTATGCGTTAACATCAACGTTGGATTCAATATACTTTATCTTTGTATCTCGCATCGAAGACTAATCGTGTATTTTCTCGTTATACCTATCATATGTAAAAATGTTGCTTCCTACACATCCATGGAGTGGAAATGGAAACACGTCGAAGTGCGAGTGTCCTGCACGCTGATGAAGCCACAATGAAGCTTTCGCCATGTATGTACTATACCCATCAGATGCTACAAAATTTGCAATTAATACTAGTTGCGTAGTCACGCATTCGCACGACGTGTTCATGGGCGTGCAGGACAAATGCAGGGTTAGTTTTTCCTTTTTTTTCTGATCATTTAACTCGTTAAACAACGCTTGATAAGAATACACAACATGCATATTTGAAATGTGCTCGATTGGCATCGCGGCGTGTTTTCGCATGTCACACTCGATGGTACAACCGTACATTTTACAAAAGTCGCCCACGCCACGTACTCATGATATAGCAACTTTTGAAACATTCTGCTCGTGGGCATTTCTGCATTACTCTACTCCCCCTTAGCGCTAAATTTAAACGATCAATTAAGACAATAGTAAATAATGTTCGTTTAATGTACATAATACAGACTTGTTTGTTTTGTTCACACACATTGCGCAATATTTAAATCGCTATTTTCAGTGTCACGCAGTGTGTGTGTGTTGGCTTGAAATGTTTAAAATCTTTTATATCTTATTTTGCGCAGTGAGCATGAGACAGGTGAGGGTGACAGGTTTTGGTATAAAAGTGTTGACTACTGTTACAACAGATGCCTGTTTTATCATTTTACATTCAAACAAGTATGTAAGTAATGTAAGTAAAAAGTGAAGGCCTTTGATTGAATTGCATATTTATGTATGTATAAGTACCGCTGTACACGTGAACAATATGAACATCCCTTGTGCAATAATACACATTCGCACGAGTCACAATTCCATCCACCTTCAAATTCACAAATGTATTTGCTTTGGAACATATCGCAGTTGGAGATAAGCGCACATTAAAATTAAGGGAATGTGACTTGTTTGTTAATAGGTAGACGTCGGGCGGGCGACGAAAAAGTCAAGGCCGCTGCTCCCTTGCGAGTTGCGAATCGGGGCGCTGATGGTGAAACATTGAAATGTGTGCAAATGTGTACGCTTCATTGCGATAATGCGTTGAGCAAGCCGAACCGCCGACGAAGTGCGCAATGCGCTTGCTGTTGCTGTATGAAAACAGTTCTTTACATCTAGATCCTAGAAAATTGACAATATGCGTGCTATACACATGTTTTCTATGTACTACACCGAGAGAACTAAAATGGAAATTTGACTATACGCCACAATCTGCGCGCACTTTCCACCCATCTCCCTCCATTTAGCGTTCGATTCCGAATGCTTGCACAAAAAAGTCTTATAAGTAAATACCAACTAGTAGCAAAGTGTATGTAATGACAAAAGGCAACAAAACCGTCGTTTATAATTTTATCTAAATATATTAATGAATTGTTAATTAATATAAACGAACCTCAATCATAAAAATGTTCTCTCAAATACACAAAAAATACATTCAATGTTATCCCTTCTTATTGATTTCCGTCCGACCCACTTCTCTCCTTACTTTTTTTTTCATTTAGGTTTATTTAAACTTTGATAATCTTTCTCTTCAGGATGGCAGCGAACGCATCGTTCGCCTCGTGTTCGATCTATGTTATTAAGCTGGTAACTGCAATTTCTTGCCATGCAAAACTGAAACATGGAAAAATAAACGCTTTATTACTCGCAGGTACGGATTGATAAGCAGGCACACGATAATGATGTTTTAAAAATCGCGCGACAAGTGATATCGCATTTTTTTATGCAAAGTTCAAGTTGACATTTATCAAGCAGTAATTGATTTGATTGCCTGGAGGGCAAATGAGTGCAGGAAGGGCATGCATGAGTTTGTTTGCATTCCTGAGGGAAGGGCTACAAATGTTCACTGGCTTACTTACCTTTGGTAATATACAAATAGAAAAAGTCACAGTATAGCACCGTTTGGACGACGCCGGCAACGATCGCAATGAGATCGTAGGTATCCTCGTTTGCATAGCGGTAGACCCAGTTCAAGATATACAGTGCACGATACGAGCCGAGGGCGAAGAGGTAATGCGAGGTGATCGTCTCGGCCTCGCCGGTTTTGCTCACCATGAACAGCTGTGGCAGGATGGCCACTGATTCAAGATAAATACTGAATGTCCACAGGATCTAAAATAACATACATCTTAGTTGGCAGCAAGCACTTGAATGTGTGGATGGAATGCTTTCTTTACCTCCAAGAAGGAAAACTCATGATTGATGAGTAGGGCGAGCACAACCGCTGGGGCGATGAGGAACTCGCAGCGGAATGTGTCGTGATTGTGGTCGTAGGTCGCCTTGAACTTGATGTAGATCAAGTAGCATGTGCCCAGGGAGGCAAGAATGAAGATCAGCTTCATGATGGTGTTGTAGTATGAGACGTACGTGGTGAGCAGGTCGAGGTAGCGCGTCGTGTAGACCAGCGCGAAGAGGATCTGCGACTTGCCGGAGATGCCTGCAAGATGCAAGGAAATGTAGCGTCGGTGATAATCATAAGCGTGCGTTACACGTTTGCAAGTCCCACCGTCGGGACGCCGGCAAACGTGCGCCCGACCGGCGTCGGCACGCCGCTGGAACCGGCACAAAAAAGCAGCAACTCACCAGCGCACGACCGCGTCTTCCATATCTTATCCAGCAGGATGAAAATCGCAAGTAGATGTGAAAGATCGCCGACGAGCCGGAAGAAATTCATGTTGGATGCGTTGGCGCTGGGAGGGCGACTGGCTGTCTGGTTGGCGTGTTCGGCGGTGTTCTCTCAATGGGAATGGCGAGCGTAATCTCTTGCGGTGCACCGGAGAATCGCACTTGCTGCCGACATACACACAACACCCACACTGCCGCAATGCAACAACAAAATCCAGCTCCTCGGGGTGCCACACACCGCTCCGCCGCGATCGACGATTGGAACACGCAGACGACGTGACGTGGCTTGATTCGCTGAGTGGCGCCAGATGTCGCCACGCACACGTCCGGTTGCATAAAAATCCCAGTGCTGTTCATCGTTCAAATTTACGCGTGGATAACACTGGACCGGGCCCAAGCTGGGGAAAACACTGCCACGCAGAGTACACTGCTTTCAAATTTTATCTCTGTGTTTATCTTGGCTTTGGCTACACAGCGCAAACATTGCAAATCAAACAAACACACGTCTATTTAAGTTATTGTCTAATTACAACAATGAATTGTGATTCTGGGAGTTTAGTGGAATATCGGATATTCAGGGAGCCACTCAGTAGATCCTTTTTATTTTGCCGACGATATTCCACTAAACTCCCAGAATCACTAAAAACGGATACTAACGCTAAATATAAATGAATTGTGATTTATATTTGTTAGATTGATGCAAACGTCGTTGGTGAATTTAATAGTGCTCGTCCTCGA
>JARJDQ010008948.1:0-12933 GCA_030264215.1 Geostiba sp. GC000077 | reverse complement strand
GTGGTTGTTCTCATTTTTGAGTTATTGGGCGTATAATAGAAATGTCACGTTGATGATAAAAAAGAAGTTTAAAAAGCGATATCTTGAAAACTAAGGTCAAACGGCCCATAGTGTCAAACATTTTGGACTCTAAATTTGATGTAGAATAATCTCCTTTTCTGTGTGCAGCCTTAAATGAACCACCTTGTAAATAACAGCCAACTTATGTTAGTATCATTGTAGGTTTGTATATATGTTTGTCCAATTTGGATTTGCCAAGTTATAGTACGATAACGATGAAATTTAGTTCATTGATAGTTAATAGTCTGGAGAGTAAACTTAATTAATCTATTTGACAATGCTTAGATTTGTGTAGACTTTTAGTATGTCAAAAAGATACCATCAACAAACTACAAACTGCAATCCCCATCTTTATGGGGATTAATTCCGCCTGGCACTTATTTTTTCCTTATATGTTCTATATCAAATCATTATTGATAAACAATATATCAGTAAACTACTACCTGATTGATGCATATTTAAAATTATCAAGACTTTAATTACAGTTGGTGTACTATTAAAATTTTGTTTTGTTCCAGATACAACTTTATGGTTTCAATAAAGAATTATACCACAACATGTCGGAGGCACAGCATAAAGCTCAGGGCATTGTCGCAATCTCTCTAATGGTCCAGGTAAGCACACAATCTCAACGCGTAATCCGCGTAATAATATTTTATTTTATTCGTTTTATCACGGTGCATTTTTCATCGCCCCGAAAGTTAATGTTCCACAGCGAATGCGTGCGCCTGGGTTTATTAAAATTATATGTGTGTGATAAAAATAAAACCCGGCGCGCAGGAGTACATGCCGCATGACATGAAGAAAAGGACCAAACACACGGTCACACAAACATGAAATGAAAAAAAAAGTGCGACGCACAGTGTTGGAACAAAGCGTTTTGGAGCGGCACGAAACGTGCGAAATATGCGTTCCGCGAATGTTTATTTGCTTCGGCGCGTCCAGCCGCGTCCCGAACGTTTCCGCTCTGTCACTCCGGGACGCATACATACACATACACACACAGCCCCGCCAGCGACAGAGATAGCTCGGGCGGGTGGGAGTCGGGGTGGAATATGTCGTGGAGAAGGATGGTTGGCGGACGCGCCGGGCGTTTTATTGCCCCGGCATTTAGTGACATTCAGCGTTTATTTGCGCTCTTAGAGTAGTTTATGCAACGAGATCGCTCCTGCGCTCTGCCATGCGTCCGGGACGAACTGATGCACTTGTCGACAGCCGGCGCGGCGCTCGAAAATGCCCCTCGGCGCCGCCGCCGGCGACAAACCTACGGCTCGGCACGCCGCGTCGACAATAGCTGCCAGCACTTGGCGCTGCATTGTTGAGGGGGTGAGACGACGGTCAGGGGGTGGCTGGGGCCGCAGTGGACATGCCGTGCCGTGCTGTCGCGCCGCTTGACCCATCGTCGGCGGCGGCGGGCGACTATTGCCCGATTTCTGAAATTCCACGCGACACTTTAATAAATTTCGCAGTTTCACAGTTTCAACGCGTTGACTTTTATTGTTATGCGCATGTGTCAGCCCCAAGGCGGGTGTGGATGGATAATATTTCATACTTTAAGGAGGGCGCAGAAAGGCGCGCGTGATATTTAGATTTTTACTGTTTCACAATGTCTTAGCACAGCCCCAAGAATAATGGCCAGATTGACATCTTGCAGAAACCATTCCAGAGCACATTAAATCCAACATTCAAGCGAATGAAATGTTATATTTATTACAATCCTAAAATAAATTGAAGAAGTGAAAACATTATTATAAATGTATGAATTGCTCAGCTATTATTCCTTTTATTCCAGCGCGCTTAAACGCTAGAAATGAACATACTCGTAGCGCACATAATTTGATTATTGATTAATGATCATGACAATTTGTCAAATTGCCCTCGAGGAGAATAATGTTGAACTGCAGTTCAATGGAATCAATTTCCCTGCTTTTTTTTTCTCTTGTTTGTCACGTTAAACCAGCGCACCGTATTTTTCATTCGAAAAACAACTTTCCAGACGCACAACACTACAAACACAAACACAAAAGAAACCAACCAGGGCGATGATAATATTCTTCATCTGCGCTAGGCTCTTAGTGCTATTTTCGTTTTTATAACTCATGTAAATTTCACACATAAAACGAAATAAACCTAATGAATTCGTGTCGCTTTATGCTTGCTTTTTGCAGATCGGTGATACGCCCAACCCCGAGCTGCGCATTATCACGAGCACCTTTAATAAAGTCCAATATAAAGGTGAGTGGTAGAGCAAAGAGTATATGCCATCAATGTGTGTTGTATGGCCAACAAGCCCCCAACATTTCGCTCCACTGCTATCTCCGTTCATTTCGTGTCTGCTTCTGCAAGAAGCGAGATGGATGTAGAAATCGCGTCCGAGGCTTCCGAATAAAAAAGGAAGTTTACATTAGACGGTGCGGGGGCGAAACGATGGGCGCGGCGGAGAAAACGGCAAAGTGTGTTACATTACGTGCGCGCTTACGTGTTATCAAGTTATCTACTAACTAGATCACACGCCCTGGTTACTTAACGTCCGAATCAATTTCCGTCTATTGATGCTAGTCGCGCTGCCTGCGAAAATCCCCGTGTGTTGTGCGCAAGAGGGCTGGATATAAATAGAGAAAGCAACATTAAGTAGTTGCCGAGGGGTGGGTTGGCAAAAATTTCCTACAAATTGATTTCTTCCCATCGCATCGTGCAGAAATCGGAAAATCAGAAATACGCCGCAAATTGATTGATTGCCTCCAACAATAAAGATAATAACTACCATCTTCCATGACTTCCTAATATAATCAATCAATAATTTCCTACTGAACTAAGGGGTGAAAATTATTGGCTTCCAACCCCTTGTTTTATTTTCGTACATTTTGTACGAAGAGTGTAAATTAACACCAAAGAAAGCGAAATTAATTTCACCCTTTTCGGCGAAAGCCGCCGAAATGATTTAATTATCCAAAGCATCCCCAGCGGGACGCACCAGCACCGCTAAGCGCCGCCTAAAACACGTTTAAAGCGATATTATGGCGCCGAAATTCTGACTTAAGTAGGAACAGCAGGCGGCGGTTGAAGACGGCGTCGGGTAGCCGCGAAAGAGGAAACAGTCGAAAACGTACAATTGCCGGGGAGGGGGTGCAAATCGACGGGATTTAATTAAATAAGTTGCCGCGATGCCGCGGCGAAGGCAAAAGACAATCTTGTGAATTTTCAATTAGGAGAAAGGACAGCAAATATCCCCCAAAAAATTAGACAATTCAAATACAAAATTAATTAATTAAATGCGCACCGAATTTGATGCGATTTGAATTGATTGATTGTGTGGCTGCTGTGCGAGCGAAATAATTCGAATCCACTTTGAAATTAATATGCAAAGTTTTGATATTCTTGCAGCGCTGATTGCCAGTCTTGTTCGCGTTCATCTTGCGCATCTCGCGAGAGCGATAAGAATACGCGAATTGAATAAGCATAATTTACAATCGAATCCTGGCGGCATGGAGTATTGCGGCAGATGATATATTGGCAAAGTTGGCGTTGCACGTGCACCGTCTCGCTGGCGGAGTACAATACATTTCATTTATCGAAAACGCTTGCCACCAAAACCACCCTCCCACACCCACACACACACACAGGCGAAAGTCTAAACTGTTTCGTTGCGTTACGTTACGGACGAAGCGGATGAGTTACCAGCTGGATGTGCTGGTTTCGCGGGTGGGGGCAAAATACACGAAGATAACTTTATATTAAAGCAATTAAACCCGGAGCGAAGTTGGAAAACAAAGCGTGCTGCCCCGCTGTTGGCCCGCGTTTACATTTCGGCAATCGAAGACGCAGCCGGGGGTGAGGTGGCGGGTGGAAAAGGAGGTCGGCGGACCGCAAAAGGAGCGGCGGATGCCGAATTATAAATCACGATTAGAGCGTCGAAAACCGGAAGCGCAAAGTGATATTTGGATATTTACCATTTACCACTGTTTCCGATACCGGGCTCAAATGCGCCGATTTTAGTCCCGGAGTAAAACCGCGATATCTCATGAATTATTGCCTCCCTCTTGCATAAAGAAACAGCGGAACAATATTTGCTTTATTAACAATACCAAATCGAGTTACAGAAAATTGATTTCAAGCATTTGTAATGGGAAATTTATGCGTTTTGCTCGTGATTACATTTTTTTAAATGTTTGTATGACAAATTGCAAATTTGGTTGGTATTAAATGCGATTTGGTTGCCGGTGGGGTGGCCGGTTAATTCCCGCGCGGCGAGTCGGTTCTTTATTAAATAACTGAGTGTTAATTACGAGCACTTTTCCTCTGGTCCGCGGGCGGCGGAGGCGCCGAGACCGCAGCGACCGACGGCGACGCAGCCCGGCGCCTCCACTTCAACGCGGCTTATGAAACATTCATTTTGCTCGTTTGTACGAATTTAAACCACGCTAAAACTGGCTCAAATTCAACATAATCTGTACAATTCGTTTCGATTATCACACAAATAAATATTCTCCCTTTTTTCTTGCACCTTTTGTTGTGAATAAAACGCATGTGAAATTCTTTAACAAAAAGAAGTGAATTAAATCGTAAATCAAAGTTGTTTATGATATTTATGAAAATTCTGTTATCACACTTTGGGTGCGGGATGGTTGAAATGTTGAACGCAAAGCACGCTGGTGCAGATAAAGCCCCGATGTTGGCGAGGGCGCTGGCTGAAAAATTTATTTATCGAGTGCCGCGCAAACACTGCGTGCATTTTTTTCACATTTCACTCATTGTCAGCCCGCATAACAACAAAAATATTCACAACACACATACATAAAGCAGCAAAAAGAAATTCAAAAAGAGATAAATGTGTCAAAATAGAGATTTCCATATGCTCAAAAAGAATTTAAATCCACAAAGACTTATCTAAACAGAAACCAACCATTGCACACTTTGAGCTAGAACTTAACTGCTCTCGGGAATATAGTTTAATTTATCGCAGTAATTTTCCCAATGTTTTCAATTCATTAATATCCAAACATAAGACAAACACTGTCATAATATTATGAGAGAAGTGCGATCTGTGCTTTTCATCTCATCTCATCCTTAACGCGACGAATGACTTTGATTCTCGTGATCGTAGTGAGGGTTTGGGTTTTAGGTCTGCGACTGGAAGTGGAGTTGCGAGCGTGAGACCCCGACGGCGACGGTCGGAGGCCGGAGGAGTCGGAGTTGAAGTGGCGAGCATCAAAGTGCTTCTCTTAGAATTCCACGTCACCCGACGCGCCCCGCAAGCATGAGGGGCTACATTTATGAGCGTGTTAGCGTCGCACTATTGTCAGCCTGCGCGGCAAACTTTCCCAGCACTTGTTGAGGTTCAGCGCATGCCGAAGACTTAAATGAATGAAATGAACGGGAGAGAATGAGCAGCTCGGAGCACTCATACGATTGGTTTCATACAAATACAGTCATAATGTGAGCACAATAGAAGTTATACGATCTGCCTCATTGAAAGAACTTCAAAGTTACTCTATGTTGTTAGGAAAGTTTTGACAGTCTTTGAAAGTTGTTACATTTGCCATTTGGTGTGTTTTAAGTAAATAGATCAGATGTATTATTGATTTTTTTTCTGAGCACTTCATTTCGGTTTTTCTATAATCGTGCAGGAGAAATAGGTTTTTAGGTCGGATTTCTTTAGTTCGTTGATGGTACCTTTTTGATATACTAAAAGTCTTGAAAAATCTAAGCATGCAAAGTGCGTTTTCTTTTTCTTGCACAAAGTTTCCGGCGCCTCCACAAATATTTTCATTTTAGAGACGTGTTTTCTGTGATACATTTGTTGATTACATAATGAATTTGTTAACATTTTGAACATGCAATAATATCGCTGGAAAGGGCATGAAATTCGCCAACTTACAACGATAAAAATTTAATTTCACAATTATGTAAGTTTATGAGTTATTGCTCCTAGAAAATTGCCAATTATTCTTTTAATATAAATGTTTGGTTTTCTTGCCAATGAGCGTAGTATATTTGATAGTTGTTGAATGTACATGTTGTTGCATGCATTTTGAAATATATCATATTAAAGTAAATTTCACCCTCTTCCCAATTATACTAATTTCATAATTGTTGTTGTTCTCAATTTTGAGTTATTGAGAAAGAAACCTAAAAGAAGTAATATCTTCAAAACTAAGGTCAAACGGCTCGTAGATCATAGTTGTCAAATATTTTAAATTCTAAATTCAATGTAGAATAAGCTCATTTTCTACATTCATGTTGATTAAAAACATGTCCGTAAAATGAAAATATTTGTGGAGGCGCCGGGAAACGAATGTTTTTACATTTAAAGCTTTGTACAAGAAAAAGAAGCATTTTGTTTGGTTTGATTTGTCTAGACTTTTAGAATGTCAATAAGGTACTATCAACAAACTAAAAAATGCAATCCACATCATTCTGGGAATTAGTCCAACCAAAGACTTATTTTTTGCTTATATCTCCCATTCAAAGTTTTTCTAAGCCCTCTATTCCGTCTTTTCTATAAGTTTATTATTATTCTGACATTTATTGTTGTATAATTTCCACGATTTTCCTCGAAAGCGCAAGCAAAGCGAAAAATCTCAACGCATTCGGAAATGCAAGTATTTCCACAATTCTGCAAGCACTTGTTAGCATTTCCGGAGAGTTCTATTCATCTATTTGAACCTAATAGGTCCTTATGTTCCTTCTAGAAAAATGTAAACGGGACGCAATTTAAATAGACATCCATCCGAGAGGCCAAGCTCTCGGTGCTCGTTATAAAATATTCATTTGCAGTGGCTGCGCGCCGCGTCGAATGATAAAACAACCGGAATGTACAAACGTGGCGTGGTATCTCCGCAGCGGCGGCAGCCTGGAGAGGCGAAGGACTCGACTCTCTCCGGCATGATGAAGTGGAGGCGGAAACGCCGCGGCACTTATTTTATTGTTCGTCATCGTGCTCGCAACAGATTTCCAGCTCTCGGCGATATTTCTCGCATTCGTATTCAGTGCGTGTCCGCGCTTTTGTTGATATATTACCACCACTTAGATGCCTCCTTTTTTTCTGCTTTTTTTGTCACAATCTCCGTTCGTTTTAATGCCCGGCGCATCCACACAATAATTTACTTTAAAAACAAATTTCGTTTCCTCTTTTAAATATTTCGAAATTGTTGTGTGTGTTTTTGTGTGTTGTTGAAAAGCATGGGATGAAAAATGGTGTCGAGTGTCGAATTCCTTCTGTCTGCTTCTTGCAAATGCATTTTCCGACCTGCCACTTCCTACCATTAACCAGCGGGAGCGCGTACAAAAGCGCACCGCACACACCGCAAAACGCTCCCGTTTTGCCTGCTTTCCTTTTCATGCCGCGAGGCGCGCGCGCACAAAAGAATGAACCCGACGGCACAACGATAGGGATAACTAGTGCAGATGCGCAAGATGTGGTACTGGCGTGGCTGGGGTGATGGGCAAAAGGTGAAAAAAAAAGGTGGAAAAAAATTCAAACACTCCAAACACTCTGCGCGGCTCTTCGGTTGTTTATTGGTCTCGATGCGTTTCCATACAAACACAAACACCGCGCCTGGCATCTCTTCTTACCACTCACTTATGTACGATACGTGCATCACACCCACACCTCGTGAACAGGATGACGCTCGCTTTTATTGTGGCTGAACGTATATCGCTGCGATATCTTCTGATATCGTGGGATATCGCACGCCGCATATTGGAAAAGCAAACGCGGACGTAAACACACAAGTGCAAGCGCGAAAGTTTTGCACGGGGACGTCAAACATTGAGAGCATTGGGCATTGAGCATCGAGAGTGGAAGCAAAGTGAAAAGGACTATAATTCATTTCTATGCCGCACCGTGCGAATCATGCGATGCAAACTCCCTTCAATATGCGTGGATGTAAAAGATGTATATTTCGAGAAGAGAATATCTTAAGATACATAAATATAAAACAGGGAATTTCAAAACATTTGAAGTTGTTTTCCTTTTGAACACAAATCAACATTTTTGTGTGCAAATATTTGTTTAGGATTAGCAAATTTAAAGAAGTGGATGCAGTAAATTTTAAGCGATGATCAAGTTTACTAGTTTATCGATTGTAGATTACTTCACAAGCCACGTTAACATTTTTATTTTCACATTTAATCCTTTAAGCAAAGATAACATCAAATGTAAACGAAGTTAAACACTCAGAGAATCATGTTCAATGATACGTGTATGTGAGTAAACGCCAAGAAAGGATCACGAATGGCTCGTAAACAAGGACATTAAATTTTTATTCGATTTCTCGTTTTCGGTTTGGCTGTTCTCAACTAATCGTATTATCGCCGTGCATAGATAAAAATACAGTATAATTTTCAAAAAATCTATGGGGTGGAAAATTCGCAAATCATGTACCTGAAGAATTTTTAAAACAAAGAAAACGCTAATTCGGAAAGAACTGGTTTCCTAGAGAATTAGATGAATCGATTGTCATAAATAACGTCATAAGCAATTTGGTAGATTTTAATAAGCAACTGTATTCGCCTTTATTCGTTTTGATTTCATGGACTCTTAGACTCCTGCGTAAAGCGACTTTTCGATGTTCGAGCGTTGTACTCATGTCGCAATAGTAATTTATGAGTACATCATACATCATGATTGATTTCTTCGATCGACGGCGAAATATGTTCAAGTCTTCAAATGTGTATCTGACTATGTGATTCATGTGATTACCATTACATAAATAGGTTGATAATGAAGCCACTATTTCATAGCAAAATAAAATAAAAAATTGTAATGTAACAGTGGTATGATAGTTACGGCCATACCACATTTTAGAGGTAATCGTTGAGAAATAGTTCATTGCGTTACGAAGCGACATATTCTCGGACGATTGCAAGAGTTTGGTGGACGATTGCAATCATCCAAGAATTCAATTATCCTACGTGTAGCACATACTATTTTTCCGCCGTTCAACCAAATAGTGGCGCCACCAGTGGACGAATGCATGAACTTAGTTTACGGCGGCTACTATATCATAACGCAAACATTGCCTCACTGTACGGCAATATGCTACTTTTCCGACTAATATCGATGCCGGAATATGGCACTTTTCGACCGATCGACGGAGAAGAAATATTGAAGTTTCATTATTCTTTACTCCAAGGACTTAACTCAACTCTAATGTCTCCATTTTTTAAATCTTATACAAGGCGATTTTTTAATGGCGGAATTCCTCTGGTGGTTTTATAGATGCGGCATTAAAAGACATTGAGCGAAAAATGGTAAAAGTTTATTTGTCAACTTAGTTTCTAATTGTTATTTTGTTTTAAAGGTGCAATTCTTTAATTTCTTTAATTTGATATCTATTCCAATAGAAATATTTGATCCACTGGCAATATCGTAGAAGGAATTACATTTTAAAGCCTGAACTTAAAACTATAGATTTGAAAACTTGTTATTTTAAAATTCAATTCCCCCTACGATTTCGCAAATGGATCAAAAATTTCAATTGGACTAGTTAGCAAATTAAATAATCTTTCAAATATACCTTAAATAAAATAAACGAATAATAAGAAACACAGTTAACAAAGAAACTTTATCCCTCTGCACCTCGACCATAAAGAACAATTTACCTACTTTTTTTCGCTACATGTATTTTTCTCAAGGCCATCTATAAAATCTTCCGAGAAATTCTGTCATTAAAGAATCACCTTGCGTAATCAAGAACTCGAAGAATACTTTTTTTAAAGACGTACCGTCTTCATTAGAAATTCTAATAACATTTGCATAACCGTTTTTAATTGATTTTCATTCATTTAAAAAGACTGCGCCATCCACATTATTATATGTACAGGGATCTGCATATTAGTCCGAACACCAAGAGAGAATATGCCCCTTTTCTCTTCGTTCTCCTTAGGTGGACGACTCAGGCTATTTGGATATTAGATTACGACTTGGAAACAATTTGTAAAAGAAAGTTACCCTGAGATGTTATGCTATGAATGGTTTGAGACGATCTAAGCATAAGTAAACTACAAAATTGTGTCACGTGGTATTCGGGCAGTTATGAAGACCCTCTATACTGCTTGTATATTTTCTTGTCTGTTACATCATTATAATTCCTCGTAAGATTCGAATATAGTACACAATACGCAGTGCATTACATTCTAATAAAAGATTTTTTTTATCGGCAATGATATGCACATAATAACTATGCTTCCATTCAATTCGTGAGAGACTGCGCGCGTGGGCGTTTGATACCACAACTCGGCATTGGAAATTCGAAATTCAGCACAATTGCTAACAATTTCCAAGAAACGGATGGGTGAATACAAAATACAAAGTCCTAACCATATGTACAAGGTACGTACTACCATCTCTCTACTATGCAAATATATCCCTGGGAGCTTTATCATTTTACACTGAAATGCTTTAACAATCATTATAAACTAGCACCTATAGAAATATTATTTCTTGTGAACAAAATTTTAACTTACAATAAATAAACTTGTTTGCGACTTTTTGCGTGTAATATTTATGTCTCTCAACATGACGTTCTCGACACTGCAAGATGTTTTCGAGGGACGACAGGAGTTCGCATTGAATAAACACCACCCCCGCGTCGCGCGCATTTCGTATTCCGTCGCTGCACGTGTGCAGGAAATATTATAGGAAAATGCAAACAGTGCCGAATAAAACAGCGCACAGCACAGTGCAAAACTCGAAACTCAAACCAATGCTCAGAGGCGGTACGCGATGAAAAACATTGCGCAGCGTGCGAAGGAAACGAATGTAAACGAATGTAACTTATGATGGAAAATGGCATGAAATGACATAACATACGGCTGTACACGAATGTGCACTCCATTTGGTGCATGCTGTGGCCTTGCACATCCTTAGTTGAAATGCAAAATTCATACACGATCCTGTCAACTACTGTCTTCATGTCACTGGAAATTGTCATCACACTGCAAAAGGCAACGCCAATATATTAACTGCGCAAATGTGAAATTGGGAAATAAATGATCGTGAAAGGTTTCCCGAAATGTCTTGCAAATGTTAATTTAATTACTTACGGTATACTCTTATTCATTAATAATCACACGCCAAGAAAAAGCGGTAGCTCGCTTAGGAAAATGCATGAAGTAGCAGCACTAATAGAAATCCGTCCAAGTAACAATTATCAACGCATCAATCAATTACTGTCAGCGTGTGATTGAAATTAATTCACTGCGCGAGGAAGGTGCGCAGGTCGGCGAACCCTAAATAATTAATACGCATTTAATAGTCGAAGGATAATGTCAGCTCGCCGAGCGCAGCAGACGTTCGTTACGTGCGCAGCGTTAAATAACACGCCAAAAGGTGGAAACTTACCAGGCGCCTCCACCACAATTCCACAATAGACACATTCTTGTTCTGGTTCTTATCGAAGTCCACTTGCCAGTTATTATTATTAATGTCATTAGTAACATTTGTACCAAACTGATAAGTATTCTTATCCATTTGAATATATTACTTTTTCCTTCATTTTTGTTGTATTTTATTTGTGTTCGTGTTTTTATTAGATTAAACATAGTTGAGTTTATACGAAAATTAAAAACTTAGTTGTCTAGTTGTGTAGCATCGACTCGGGTTATTTCCTTCACGTGTTCACGTGCAGCTTTCTCGCAGTTGCATGCATGCAAAGGATCACATTATGAACGGACGTGTTTTAATTAAGCCGCCGACACATCTCTCACTGGAAAATGCCCCGGCTGGAAAATTAAACTCGAGAGAAAATTGTCGGAATCGCTGAAATTGTTTTCATTATTCCGCTGTATTTTTATTTACACCATAAACATCAACAAAATTAAAACAGCCGACACGAAAACTAAACCGCCACGACACCAAAATAATTATCCTTTTGAGATGTTTGCAAGGACCCTTTTCTAATGCCAGGGAGCTAAAAACCTCTCAACCAAAGTTTTTTCTCACCGCACTGGGGGCGTGCGGTTTGAGTGCGGTAAATGTGACAATGACAAGTGGCATACATATCCTTATTTACGTCCCCATCGCACCCATCGCCCCCATTGGGGCACTCTTTGCCGATTTTCCTTTCTCGCGGCGCCTGCTTGCTTGTCGTTTACCCGCTTCACGACAACAATCGCTGCTGTTGCGCACGTATTTATTGTTGCTGAGTTTGACGAGGAACTCGCGGGAAAACGTCCGGAAAGCGCGCGGGAAAGATTTGCCGTTCGCCGCGGCGAATGGAAAGCGCGCGCAATGAACGGCGACACAATGCCGATGGATGCGAGCGAATAACGGAATCGCGAGGCGCCGCAAGACGCTGCGCGAAAAGTAGCTGCTTTCCCTGCGCAGAGGATAAAGACGCGCGGCGGAGAACGCATGCATGAAATACGGACACTCTGGAGCTGATACGTTATGCAAATAGAGAGAAATTCGTAAATGTAAATATTTTTCCTCTATTTGTCTTGCGCTGACGTCGCGGCGAACATGTGCGCCCTCCCATGCATTTGCAAGACTTCAAGTACGAAAAAAGCTCAAGCTAGCAATATTTACACTCACAAAAAAATACACATTTTAAGGACTTGCACCATAGTGCACATGATACTCAACAGGAGCAAAGCGATAGTCATAGTTTATTTAATGAAACCATGACGATTCAGGTTAAATCTGTTTTATCAAAACTAGTATGCATAGTGGACTACTTTTATGTTAACGGGTTTAGTATATTAGTGTTTTGTTTTGCAGGGCTTGCTAATAAAGCGGCTATACGGTGCCCGATTCGTGCCGCACTATTTTGATTTATCATGGCGGCCGAGAGTTAAGCATTGTACGCAATTCGTGAGGTATTGTTTTTATCTTGCTCGTTCTATAGCGAGCGCGACGCAAGCGGAGCG
>JARJDQ010008926.1:0-12788 GCA_030264215.1 Geostiba sp. GC000077 | reverse complement strand
TACCACGATTAAAATTTTGTTTCCCAATTATGTAATTTATGAGTTATTACTCATTGAAAATTGCTAATTATTTTTTCAAAATTAATTTTTGTGTCTTGCCAATGAGCGGTAAATATTTGATTGTTGTTGCATCTTCCTACTGATGCTAATTTTTTATGCTAATTTCATAATTGTGATTGTTCTCATTTTTGAGATATTGGGCGTTTAGTACAAAGAGCACGTTGTTTATAAAAAAACCTAAAAGAAGCGATATCTTGGAAACAAAGGTCAAATAGCTCATTCATAGCTCATTCGTGTTGGTGGAGGCGCCAGGTGTAGACTATGCGCCAAACATCAATTTTTTGCTTATATTACCGATTATTTGTTGGCCACAGCGTATAGTTGTAGAAAAATGAAAAAGTACGTCCAATATCGAACGCCAGTAATATTGTTACAACTCGCCAAATCGTGTTGCTAACTAAATCTAGCCACGTGCACCGTGCGCCATCTTGCCTGCTGAGGAACCCAAGATTGAGCATCGAAGTTATCGAAGCTCTCGGAACAGCATTGGCCACTCCTTTTCCCAACCGTTTAATAATAAATTGAATTATCGTCATTGCGTCGATATTTGACGTTTTCGCCGAAACTTGGGCCACACTTGGGCGCCGAATGTTTACAACTGCCCTGAAACGTGCTTGTCAAATAATAAAATAAAGGCGCACTGTTTCAGCTTCTATTATTTGCAGACGTGTGCTTAAAACATAGTGCGGAAAACCAAGCGGTGCGGCGGCGGCGGCGGGTGAAAAAGCTCGTCCTGCAAGCCGTGGCTTTCATCCCGATGGTGAAACTTGTCGCCTTGTCGCCCTGTCGCCCGTGGAAATGTCAATGTCGGCGGATATTTGAGACGCTGTAAGTAAACGAGGGCGCGGGGGGAGAGGGGGGGAGGCATAAGGAGAATAACGAAGTGGGACGGCAGTTATGTTAAGAGTATAGTTGTGTATGGACGAGCGAAACGAGTTGTGTCATCTTGATACACGTCATAACGTATCCCAAGGGGAATCGTAAAGTCACCTCCTGACTTTTAACCCCTCCAAGGCGTCCGCAAAGGGAGTGAGTGAGTGTCCGGCGATATCGTCGCGCCACACTGATATAATGCGATGATTTTCGAGATGGCGAGATGGACTTTGGACCTCTTTTCTTCCATCTGGGTCGTTTGCGTTTTACACACGCTTTTAACAAAAAGAAAAGGATGTGGTGAAAATTGGGGGATTTTGTTCGCCTCTTCGGTCTTCGGTAGAACGCTGTGCCCTATTGCAGATTAAGCATGATTGTTGCTAATTTTACATTTGTTCCGACTCTTTGGGGACTGAACTGCGTCTGTTTCTCGGAGCAATAAAGTTTTAAGACACGTCTTAAACGTGTTCCTTGCTTCAAAAGGACGTGCGATGCGCACGTACAAATGTCTATTTGATATTTCACACGCAAACCTTTTGTGTTTTCGTTTCGCTCTTCGTTCTTCGCACTTTGCAGTTCTTTTGTTTTTTTTTTTTGGTGCTGGCGCGCTTTCCGGGTCCAAAACGTGCGCACATTCGGCTCTCGTAAAACGGCTACTGTAGTTTTACTATATTTGTCCGTGGCAGCGCGTACCTGGTTGATGGTTGATGCGCTTTTCGCGTCGCTTCCCATCTACTTTTCTTCGTTTGCTTTACGTCCGCCCGGCGCGTGGAATTTTATGTGTGGAAAAGTGCGCGAGAAGGGCGCTGGCGCTGCTGTCTTATATCGTTTCGGCTCCTTGGACTGCCAGGGCTAGTGCTACTTCTTTCTATATATGGCGCATAAATTGAACGGGGGAGGAATTTCGTGCAGCTGCCACCGGATAAGGAATCGCATAGGTTAGGATAGTATGTCTACACCTACATTACCCACCAGCCACGGCAGTAAATGCATGCGGACGTTTTCTGCTGTACTGCTGCTTCGTGGCGCACAGAGAAAACCCACCCCCTTCTTTTTTAATGCTTATGTTTTGCATAGTAATTGCTAGGTGTGAATCAAAGGTAAAATATTCTTTTCTAGAGGGTGGGCATATTTTTTCGCATCAACGCGAAACGACGCTATCACCGAACATACTTTTGCTCCGGCTGTAAGGGTAGGGGAGGAAACTAGTTTGCATACAAATTGGGAATTTCACGCACTCGCAATTTGATGTTCTTTTTAATGCATTCACCTTTCGGGGCTAAACTTTGCCACCATAACTCAAATTTCAAAATCGAACAAACAACCCCCAACCCCCCGCGCCCCACGACCTCTGACCCATTTATACCGTCTCGAGATATTATCCGATTAAATTTCGCTTTTATTATAATCAGCTCTGTGCCTGCATAAATGAATAATGCTGTATTTCTGGATCTGGGACTTTTTGAAATTTTAACCCCTGTGCAGTGCCTAATTATACCGCCGCGCCCCCTCCCGTTCATTGATATGTAGATATGCTTCGAAGCTCGGGGAGCCGGGGAGATCAGATCAAACTTTTGCCGTACTTTATCGACAAACTGTATAACTTTGGGTGGAGGCGCCTGGGCATGCGGGCACGAAATTTCCAACTTAATAATTTTGAACCACACCACCTTTGGTGGATGGTGCTCGCCATCGGATTCGGCATTCACCTAGCGGGGCTCTCATCGAATCTTAAGTCAAATAACTCCTCGGTGTCGAACCGGTTTCGATCCGACGCGAACCGCAATCCCCAATATGTTCGTTCTCCTGCTGCTGGCGCGCGGAACGACAACGAATAATGTGCTGCCCCTTTCGGCATGGCGGCGGCGGCGGCGTCGTCTCGTCTAATGTCGCTTTTTCGCTTCGATCCTCTGTCGAGCAACCCCAATTCCGACATACGCTTCCATACTCTTTCACAATGCGGCGCCTCCGCCATCTCCATCGCCGTAATGGAAATAGTTGGAAAAGTAATTTGGGATTAATCGAAATTGGCACCGTTGCGCATATTCGAAAACAGCTACGTCTGAAGTGTTGATAACACGTAGATTTTTCGTTCTTTATTGGTCAATTTCCATGCTGCAACGGGTTGCATAATTACAGTTAATTGCTGCGCATCGTGCACGGCTTAGATTTGCGTGGTGTGTTGCTAATGAATAAAATTAAACGCTGCCACTGCCGTCAAGGTCTAAAATGAAACGTGCAGCGGAGTGGAACGCGAGGAAGCGAGGAAAACTACCCCCAGGTACTTGGGAGCCATTCTCTCGCCGGCAATACAGGCCTCGGTATCGTTTCCTTTGCATCGCGTATGCGTCCCACCATTCTTATTCATTTCCACTCGGCGTGACTCCCGCGCGCCCCCGCTGCTCCTCCCGAAAGTCTGGGTGGCGGGGAAATTTTCTATTTAAGCGCCCGAGTTTCAATTAAGATGGTTATCATCGGGTGCGGTGCCTTCGTACGCTTCCAGTATTAACAATTTAATGGCCTTACTTTTATTAAGAATTCCGCTCTCGACTCTTGGACTTTTTCCTGCTAATAGTTTACCGCTGGCGGCGGCGGCGGTGCTGGGCGTTTTCTTCCTGCTCTTCTGACAGATGTGTTTCGTGTCCGAAAATGGTAATGCGGAACCTGGGGTTTTATTAAAAGTTTGGACGTTTTTCTCCTCTGCTTTTTGTTTCTTTTCGTTTCTTCTCTTCTGGGAGCTGGTAATGATTAGACATTTGATGAACAAAGATTTTGGTGAAATATGCAAGTCAGTGGGGTCGTATTTTCGTTGCTCATTTCATTTAGATTTTTACATTTTTTCGTAATAAGCGAAATGTCAGAAAGACACAAGAAAATATAATAAATTACTTGCGTAAGCCCTGCTCATTGTGCGTGTAATATTTTCACCTTTACCCGTGTTTTCTTCCCTCTTCCCCCTTGCCTCTTCCCTTGGCATGTGTGTAGTGGGGAAATTAATTTCCATAAACATGGATACTAATTGGGCCTGCATGTTATTGTGGAAATACGCCCAGGGAGAAGAGTTTGTACATACTTCAAATTTCCATTTGAGCCAATATTTGATCAGGTCGCATTGCAATTTGAATTCGTTTAATATTCAAAACAACAATATTTACCTCTCTGTAATGATTTCATGTATTGCTTGCATCTTACCTTGTACGTTGTACCACACTGTATGTTGTTGTTGTTGTTCTATGCTGTTGGGATGAATTCGTTTCCGTTCCTCTTCCTGGCGCTGTTGTTTTTTCCTCAAGGAGTGATAATAAGTTAAATTCATGCTGGTGCCTGCTTGTGTAAACAATTGTCTGGGGAGAGATCACAATCTCCACTCTATGCATATTTCATTCTTCCTGCGCGTTTAGAGCCCGTAACGTCGATGCCTGGCCTAGCTCTTCTACTGTGCCTGTGCCAACCCTCCTCCCTCGGCGGTAATGCCATTGCATTCCCCATCTTTTCGGACGTGCTCGGTGCGAGAGAAGAGGAGCGGAATTCGCTGCCGCGTCTTGCTTTGCGCCCTGCCCTGTCTCGGAATACGGCAAATTGTTGACTGCAGCTAAGACCTGGGCATGGGAGCTGCTTCCGTGCGCTCTGCGCTTGGAGGTACAATTGACGAACAAACCGGCAGCACAAAAGAGGAAGCCTGCATCGCACCATGCGCGTCTTGCGTTTTATATTGCACGCAGTGATTTCATACTTGGCCGGGAACAGTTGCGCTTTGCATAATTTAAGCTGGGAAGTGGAATTTTCTCATATTTTATGATGCTAAAGACGCCATTACAAAATATGCGTTGGGTTTTGACTTTGACTTTATATTGGAATTTTAACTCACATACCACATAAATATTATTCCGTAATTTACTTTCGGGGTGAAAAATTGACTTTTAGGGCCCTAGGGCTGCAAAAATCCAAAAAAATCGGTGTATCGCATCTTTCAGGTTTTTTTTATCAACAACGTGATTTTTTTTACCAAAGACCCTATAACTTTAAAATGAGAACAACCATAATTATGAAATTAGTATCATTGGGAAGGGCGTAAAATTTCCTTTAATTTGTGTAAGATGCAACAAGATTCAAATACATACCGCTCATTGGCAAGAAAAACAAAAAATATTTTGAACTTACTTGAACATTTTTTGAATTAACTTATATTATATTGTGCATAAAATTTTCATCGTGGTAAGTTGACAAATTTTATGCCCTTTCCATCAATGCCATTGCATGTTCAAAATGTTAACAAATTCATTAGGTAATCAACAAATTTGTCAACAAAAACAGGTTGGTGGAGGCGCAGAGTGAAGAATGTATTTCTCAATTTGAAACATTGTACAAAAGAAAACGCATTTTGCATGCTCAGATTTTTCTCGACTTTTAGTATATCAAAGGTACTATCAACTAACAAAAATATTCAAACCCGGCTAAAAACCTAATTCTCCTAAAAGGAATTAATAATAAAAGGTAAGCTAAATGTTTACTGAATCTTTATAATATCTTTATAATAAAAACGTATACATGAAAGACACCAATGAATAATCATTATTGGTTCAAAGCACTAAGCAGTCTTATTTTCTTAAACACATAATGCTTTTCGCAATAGCAAGCACAAAGATATATATGGCACAAAAAATCATTGGATATTATTCGATGATATACACACGTACAAAAATAAATTAACTAAACTGACATCAATATATTCCTAGACATTGAACACGATGTGCAAGCAATTGCAATGTGCAAAAGCTTTAAATACAACAGCAATATTTAAGTACTATTACGTCGTAATACAGTAAACGTCATATATATGAATTGATTACATTCTATTCATTTTAATTTGGTAATTATTCGTTGAATCCGTTGTTGTATCCTCCACATTTGTTCGCTCGGTATGGCTATTGCTCGATTGGTGTGTAGATAAAGCACGCGCCATATTTGGTTTGCCCATTAAGATGAAATATCTACAACGGAAACATGAAAAGAGTTAAGATTACATCTTTACATGAAATTTTCCGATACATGCGGTATCATGCAGAATTAATAGCGACAACAACGATGCAATGGTTAAATAGACTTGTTCAGTGATATGCTGAAAAATATATATGTTGTTCTTTATGAAAAGTTACACTTCTGAGATTTTTTTGCGATTCTACGCTTCTAACATTCTAAACCCGGTTGTAGTATGACTTATCGCAAAACTTTGTAATTTTATTTTGACCGTTTGGAGACATCAAAAAATCGCAAAAAAATCTCCGAGGTGTAACTTTTCATGAAGAACAACATATATTTTTCAGCATTCCACTGAACAAGTCTATTGCGATAATGCGTAAAATACTGCAGCAATAGGTACATATGTCACGGTGTCACGGTGTCACCAAGGAGCTAAGTATTGCATATCGAGAAAGTAAGTATCATCGCATGTAGTGCCTTCGTAATTCTGCATGAATTCGTAACCGTATCGTTTGCCAATATGTTTAAACCTAAAAAAACGTTTAACCGGTTTAACATACACAGCTGAGAGTGATTGCCTGAGTGATGATTTGAATGTTGGCGTTACCTTTGCTTGAGTTTGATCCAGACGGCACGTTTGCATACGAAGATAATGAAGATGATCATGCCATAGATGGCGTTGCAAAAGTCCGTCGGGTACCAGAGCCACGGCACGGTGTTCTCGCCGACGTGCCAATTGACGAACCACGAGATGAACTCCATGATCCAATTGATGCCCATGGCGATGAAGAGTTTGATGTAGAGGTAGTAATCCTGCCGGTTGGCATTGTAAGTGCTTCGACTGTCCTTGCTGCGCAGCATCTTTTGATTGTCGCGCATTGTGGTGCGAATTGTGTGCGCTGTGATGGCGAAGAGAATGGTGTTGATGGTGAGGAGAATCGCCATTGGGCCATAGAAATATAGCAATTCAGCTGTACCACCTAAAAGATACAATTTACAGGTTACAAATCATCATCATCACAGGTTATGGCTAGCGATAAGGTTTAAAAAAAAACATTAAAAAAATCTTCTATTGAAGAAATCTTTCAATCTTGTGTAAAAAATCTTAATCTTGATAATGTTGCGCCATCTTTGAATAACTAAATGTTTAACAGCTTAACCTCCAAAATTCCAAATCCGTCTGAAACTAGGTATGAAATAGTCTGCAGGTGAAGGCTATCAGTAATATGGAAATTGATAGTGAAACAAGTGACATCATAGATGCGGAACAAGAAGATTAATAAGAAGAAAGCAAGGTTTGGTGATTTTTCAATATTATAATGTAAACCGTACTAGACTACTATTATTTAAATGCAAAGATTTTAAGAAATCAATCCTTCGATCGTGTTCTTGCTAAATCTTGATACAACTGATCGCGATCTTGAAAAATGTCTCCAAAAAAATATTGTGTCACTTCTTTTCTTGATCTCGACCGAAAAACCATGAAAAACTCTTGAATTTCGAGATTCTCGTGAAACCGTTGTACTTACCGGAAAGCCAGCATCGTCCAATTCCAAATTCTGGATGCCCCGGGAATTTCTCCATTGTATTCAATCCTAGAATAAGGGCGACGAGTAGAAGTGGCGCACCATTCGCAAATCCGCAATACAACAGGAAACGCTTCCATTTTGAAGAGTTGCCTTGAATCGGAGCTCGTTTCCCGCTGCAAAATAATCGAAATCAATTTTGATTGATATCTTCACCTAGACCCTAGAGCATGAAACTTACGAGAATGTCCAATACATATCGATGCATGTAACATTCATCCAGCAAAACGTCGACATGAAGAAGTACACTCCAAAGGCAGCTGGAATCAATAACCAATTAAGATTAATCGGTTCATGAACAATACGCTAGGACGTAGGAAGCTTACCAATAATTTTGCATTTTGGCGAATCCATTTGCGGATTAAATTGTAGGTGCACCAAGAAGCAATAAGCCAAGGTCAAACAGGTCAAGTAAGCCATCAAACATTTCGTCTGAATCTTCTTATCCGGTAGTATCACATACACCAAGAGAGTTGCAATCAGAAAGGGGATGGAGATCAGAAATCCTGAAACAACACATATTAATATCATATACGCAATGCAATTTGGACGCTTTGTGGTTTCCGTTTCCTGTTTCATTAGCATTAGCAAACCATGACTAGGTAATGATTCATAAACTATTTTCTTTAAAATTGTACCAATTTTATATATTTCTCGCGATGTATCCTTCTCCTCAACATAGCACAACAGCACTTCAAGATTTCCATCCGTTTCATTTCCACTCTGTCCTACGCAATACCCGTTCTGATCAATGTACTTCCCATCATCGGTCATATACAACCGTCCATCTTTCATGAACAAATACTCCCCATCTTCCAGCGTAAGATAGTCGCCATCCATCCCAGCGCATTTCTCCCAATAAATGGACGCATGCCTAGCGTCCTCTTCAGCAACCGTTAAATTATCATGATACGTAGTCACTTGCACATTCGGCGAGTATCCCTCCTCGCAGGTGAGATTCCCGGGCGCATGCTCCGTGCAGCACTTTGCGATACACATTTGCACGTCGCACATACATCCCATGAGCTTATCATCAAATTTGAAGTATTTATCCGGCGAATAAACGCTGTTCTTATGTGTGATTTGTTTCGTATCGTAATCGTAAGTACCATTTGAGATATCGATAACATGACTGGTCTGGCATTTCCTTAGTGTCAAGGATGATAGGTTTGGTTTCTCGGAGAAACCGCACACGCACAGATTCAACAGATTCAACACCAAAAGGAATGCGAAGAGGTTTGTCTTGTTTGACTGTATAGACATATTTGACTGACTCAATGCACTCGCTCACTATCGACTATCGAGGCATTGGAGGAATGATTACTTTACGCGTTGACTGATTATATCTAAATGGTATGGTTATCAAAACTCCTCGAACCGCAATGTGTTGGCTGTTGGTGCGTCCGCATTTTTTATAAACGATAATAAAACTTTGCAACATAAAGTTTAGCCTTTGCATTTGTTACGCGACGGCATGGATATATTTATATGCACAGCACAGCTGGGAGTAATATTAACTTGATAAATATTTGCTTAGTAAATTGCTCATTGCTTCGTTCCCTAATCAATATAGTATTTCTAACAGTGATGTAACAATGAACAGTCAAACCGAGATGAACATCGCACAATTGTGTTTTCTTTTATTCAAGGACATGCAACTTGAGCACATTTCTTATCTTTTGGCTTTGCTCCACACTTCCACTTCCTCTGTAACGGTATAATGATATAAATAGCGAAAAAAAAACAGTACCGACAATATGAAACGTTTGTGCTTCGTCCTTGGTAGCATCTTCTTCGCCAAAGCACAGTTGAACAATCATTGTTTGATTCTCCTGCATAATACAATATTGATGCAAATCAAAGTGCTTATCTTCCGATGCAAAGTAGAGTTTTCCATCAGCTTTGATATAGATATACAACATCTCCTCTTCGTCCAAAGCGTAAGCCATACATGCTTCCCTATGTGTGGACACATGAGGGATATTTCTACTGGCCAAAGTAAAATTATCATGATAGACGTCAATCTGCACTTGATTACTGACTCCTGGTGGACAGGTCATGTTCTGGTTGGGATGATCCTCCGTGCAGCATTTACTGATGCACAGCTGAAGGTCACACACACAGCCATAGATAATTGGGCCGCGCCGAAAGTACTTATCCTCAGGATAAGTGACGTTTTTAAATTTGATGGACTTGGTGCCTCCATCCAGCAGTCCCTTGGAAATGTCCAGTATGTAATTGTGTGCGCACTGTGTCTCGAAGGGTGCGAGTCCTTGTCCACGTCCTTGATCCATGGCAAACGTACACAGCACAAGGATAAGGAGTGTTTCTCTCATGGCAGTCATTTTGGATACTATTGATTGCACTTTGCAACACTTTATGCAACACTTTATGACTGTTTAATGCGCACACATTGCGCCGGGGAAAAAGTGACCACAACACTGATATAACTGATATAAACTGCGTGAGCTTTGTCCGCACGTGCCACACTTGCGACTTCCTCCTTCCTTCGCCTAATGCCAAAACACACCACACCCACTCAGCGTGTGCGTGCACACCACCCGGTCTTTTATGGTTTGCGGGGTGTTTGCGTTAGGAAGTAATAAACATTATTGAGTACACTGTATGCAGACGCGTTGGGCGTTGAAGAGCGCAAGTCCAATAAACACTTATTACACTCGCAGACGTTGTGTTGATGATCTGGCTAATTTTAACATCAAGTGCTTTTCCTCGTACACAGTTAACGCTCGTGTTCAACATTTGTTATATCTCCCCGTCCCTGCTCTTGCGTAACTGCGAAAATTTTATTATGATAAGATTACACTCCCTCAATTATTGTACATACAAACACATTATGTATACTGGCGCACAAAATGTTAATCACGTTGGACTTTGCAAATGTGAAAAATCACTTAAACATGCGTTGTAATAATTTGCATTGAAACTTGTACTTTTCATCGTATGGTTACTTTAGCTCTGGTTCAAACTCAAAGTGAGTAACGTAAGCGATGTTCAATTATCTCGGCGACGCGACTCACGACGCTTACAGTTTCTTATCTTTTAATGACTCAGACTCAAAGAGGGATTTTATGTCTCCATGATAGAATTTTTATCATTGCTTTGTACAACTCACAAGTCACACCTGAATTCTAAGTCATAGCAGTCATCCAGTCATAGAATACAGTCAAAGTATTGTATTTGGAAAGTGCTACAAAATGGCCACGTGTATTGTGTGTTGCCTACGTTAGATAAACGTTAAAACGTTAAATTTAAAATTTAAAACTTCATTCAATATAACTATTACCTATTCGATTAACAAGTTGTGCTCTAACATGCATTTCATTCTCAACTGGAAAGCATATCAAAGCGACTCGGTGGTTTTCTCCATCCTTATCAACGCAAAAATTGCCAGCATCAATGAGCTCCCCTTTCGGAAGCGATATGACACCGATTGGTAGCACATCAAAGTTATCCCGAGGCTTCTTCACAAAATATTTGCCACATTGCATCACTCCATATCTCACAGTCATTGCACTCCTAAAATGTTGAAGTAACTTGTCTTGCAGCAAAAAACTTTGATTATTTTTTACACATGTTCTTGCACCTTCCATGTAATATTCTTGTGGGCAACATTTTCGAATGCATTTTTCAGTGCAAGATTCACTGTTAACAGTTGTATTTACTCTGAGTGCACTTGCATTTGTCAACAATGTCAACATTACACTATTAATTATGCACAAACACGTTATATGTATTCCTTTCATGGTCAAATTTAGTGTTTATGTTTTGTGCTACGCGTGTTACTCTTTGTTTATTTAACTGCCAAATTCAAGGACTTCGATCCAGGTGATGTTCTTGATTCAACGATTCATGAAACACGATGCACGATGCACGATGCACGATTGAAACTCTACTGACACAGTTGTATCATTCATCAATTTTCAATATCGCGAATGGCGACGATTCGAAATATGAGCACAAAAACAGAAATACATAAATATTCAAATGACATGCAAATACGGTACGAAATGGATTGCTTTTCCACGTAGCACGTGGGTATTGCAACGCTTCAATTTGGAGAAAAATGAAGTACGACTATGCAGCTATGAGCTATCGCAAACAAATGCTGAATATTGAATATTGAACTGTCCCATAAGTGGCAAATATTGATAAAGGGAACTTAATCTTCAATTGGTATCTAATATCTATATTTAGCAATGCTACCAAATGCATTTGTCAATACTCAATACAGCAGAATTCTTGCCGGACGAAAAGAATGTGAAAAAATGCTATTTTTGTTAGGCAACCCAATATACTCTTATAATATACGCATGTTAAAACAAAATGGAAGATGATCAACGAGTAACGAGTCAAATTATTCTAGTTGCACAAAAAGAATGCAAATAATGCTATTTATGTTAGGCAACCCAATATACTCTTATAATATACGCTTGTTAAAACAAAATGGAAGATGGTTAACGAGTAACTAGACAAATGAGTAATGACATATCTATACCTATACGTAAATCTGTAATTTAGGACCGCAAACATTTAAATATTTATTCCTTGACAGGATTTAAAATATTTACATTACAAATAGTTTGAGTGTAAACTTTAAAACTAGATGCTTGCCTATAGCCAAGCATCTCTACGAAATGAAATGTGCTCAAAAAAAAAGTTTCCCCAAACTTTCAAGAATGTTACATGACTAAATATATATTTACCGTATTTATTTATTTGAATTTGCAAACGGTTCTCTGCCTTCACATTGCACGCATATACAATGATATCACCGGTGCCATTGTACATTTCCACGCAATATTCATCCGGAGGTATCCATGGATTTGCTTTCTTGTTAAGGTCGCCCCAGCTGAACATCCCATCGCCGTTGAAACGAAGTTGATCATCCATAGTAAATTCCAGCATATTTTCCTCCGATTCCTGACAATTCGGCATCCCTTGCATGAAGTGGTCAAGATTCACAAGCCCAAGTTGCTGTAATCGCCGCTGATAGACCCGCTTCAATAGAAAATAATCGTACTCCAAGGAATCATTGGCGTTAAGGCACATATCTCGCATCAAGATCTGATCAAAGTGACAACACTTTTGTATCGTATGATTTGCACAGTGTCCTTTAAAAACTATAAACATGAGTAGCACGTAAATCACATTCATCACAGTCATCACAGATAAGGACGTCATGGTCCGGAAGGAATTTACAAACTAATATCACAAACTTTTAAAATCACAAAACAAGCCCGGTGCGCACTAATTGTTAAATTTGAAAAC
>JARJDQ010008920.1:0-14628 GCA_030264215.1 Geostiba sp. GC000077 | reverse complement strand
GAATGAGATGGCACAAAATTTATTCTTCCGGGCCTTTAATTTCATTCCGATGAGATAAAAGTAATTAAAGTCAAATCTGCAAAGTTTAATGAACGTTGCCCCTGTGTACTGTGTTCAGAGAGAAATGTACAAGCAGCTTTAAAATTCATAAATCCAATCTGTAGTCAATTTTTATGCAAATCTCATTTTATACCAAGTTTTCTCTAAGTGGTGAATCTAGTCAACGCTTCCGCCGAACATTTCCGCACTGATGACGGCAACAGGGCAACAAGCAGCGATTTTCCGCAAGGAAGCTTAAAATTTTAACTTTTACAACTTTAGAATTTAGTGTCTTCCAAGTTATTTGAAAACAGTCGTCAGTCACCCCATGAATAAATAAGTCCGGTACTGGTTGCTGCATAGACGAATATTTTTTTCTAGCTTTAGTTGGCGACTTGGCACTTGGAGGGAAAACAAACTCGGATGTTGGTCGAATGTTCTGACATATTCAAACGGGACGCGATGCGGCATTCAAGCTCGTTGTCGAGTTGTTGTCGCGGCACGGCGCGACTCATTCCTTCGTTAATTGATGTCGGCGAGTCTTCTCTCTTGCGCTGAAATGTTTCTTTCATCAAGACTCTCTTCCTCTCCTGATCTCGAGAGCGCAGAAAAAACTGTAGTTTGCAAACAGCGCGCATAAAAACTGCATTACATGCATTTTTTAATATTCCGAGCAATTCGCATCGCGCATCGCAACATTTTAAAATTTTTGTAGGGTTCATCAAGACAAGATGTTGTTAGAGTCATGACTTGACTCGAGCAATTTTTGAAGCAAAAGGCTAGACTTTTTGAAATTTCAAGACTCTTGCTTTTTTCAAGCAAAATTTTCATGAACTTGACACCCGTATTCCTGATCTTGTCTTGAAATTTGTGGACCCTTTTTTGTCTTGATTTTCAGTACTCTTGTCTTCAATCAAGAATCTCGTGAAACCCAACTTTTCTTAAACCATTTATTTGCGAACATCGCACAATCAGCTGTTGCTGGTAATGCGCAGAAAAATCATGAAATGTCATGTAGCTTGGGACCTTGGGTGTTGACGTAAGGAAATTTGTACCAGCAGCGATGCTAATCTGCACCGGGGGGCCGAAAATAAAGCGTTCAGCGGGGCGACGCGCGCACGCCAACCACGAATGATTATTACCTGGCGTTATTTACTTTTACGATGTCTTCGACACCGATAAAATTAAAATGGGCGCACACGACGGACGGCGTACACGCATTCACGTGAGGCGCACACCGGTGGGCGCTACCGGGGTTATGCTAATGCGCTTGTATGCGCCCGCATGATTGATCGGCCTGACGGATGATGATTAATTTGACAGTTAATTCGCTGCGACGGCGATGCCGACGGGCCGACGGCACGCCGGCGATCTCGCGCCGACGGGGGCCACTTTTTACTGATTGCTTATGAATTTTACCAACTCTTCTCGCGCACCGCGCGCCATCGATGGATTTGCTTGCTGACACGACACTCGCGCGCTCATGAATATTGGATAAGGATGCGTTCGTGTGCACACGCTCTGGCTTTCTTCCCTTCCACTTCCCGAGCGCCGAACAAGAAAAGAGGATGATCCCGGAGTGTATCATATTCCATTCTCACAGCGGTGCAGGCTTGCTCTTCTCTCTTTTTTTATTCCTCTTATTATTTAATCCGACTATGGGGCCCTGGAACGTGCGCGCAGGTATGCGGGGGGATGAACAAAGCAAATATTGGGCGAGTGTGTGCCGTGCATGATGTAAAGATTATATTATGTTGAACTTTCGCAAACAGTAGGGATTTATCTGCCGCTGCCGCGCACTTACAAACACATAGCCTACCTACCACCCGAGCCCATGACTAAGAAAATAGGTTTCCGCGCGATGGAAAGTTTCTGGGAGTAGAGAGAGTATTATGAAGAGATCTGATTCCCTGGCTCGGCTGCTCGCTGAATCGAATTTATCCTTTTGCATCTCCAGCCGAACGGAAAAACTTGAATTTATCATCTTTGCGCATTGTGCGTGCGTGTTTTCGCGTCCGTGGGCGAAATAAAGGCGTGCGACGGTTTGGAAAATGCTTGTTTTCCATTAACGACGGTTTGGGCGCCGATATTTATCATCATTCCGGGCGCTGAGCGCAAAAAACCGACTTTGATCTCGTGATAGATTTCAATTGCAAAAAATGGTTTATACTTTGTGGATTTTTGGATTAGCCCCAATCCGGGCGCATTAGGAAATTGTATAAGTATACCAAATACCACCCGCGAGAAAATTAATGTTTTTAATGAAATGTGTGTGTGAGCATCAAGAAATCGACGGTTTGTCTGACTTGGGGTTTGGTGGTGGTAGGTGTTTATTTAGGCTTATCCAGACATAAATTGTAACCTTCGGAAATAAAGTAGGTTTATGGTGGGCGGCCTGGTCCGAGGGCGGTGTGCTTTGGGGCGGCGGTGGCGGCGGAAGCGCGGAGCCATAGGCATCATTGGGTTCGCGCCCCCTTATATTTATGACCGCCGTAAATCACTCGGCAATAACAATACGCACAATGCGCGCCTCGACGCATGCTGGACACTCTCGATAACAACAAATATAAACCGCGAATAGCGTGTGTGTGTCTGTGTGGGTGTGTGTGCGCGGCTGCCCCCTTTGACGCGACACCAAATTAAAGCATTAATTGTTTATAGATAAGCGCACACGCACATTTTCGTTTTCAACACTAAAAACTTTTGCTACCGGACTAACTGTTGAGTTGTGCTTGTGGGGTTTATTCAAGGCATTTTAGTGCGGAAACATAAATCTCGTTCATTTTTTCCAACCCTCTTCTTTTCTACGCCTCTCACTCTCACTCTGCTAGGGACTCTGGGTGCCGCCCCCCCGCCCGAATGTACTCCGACGGCTTCCACATTTACAATTCTCTTAATGGGGGCGACGCGGATTTTTAAAAGGGACACATTGCCACGCGCTGCGCGCAGCGATGCAAAAGGGTCCCGTATTCCTAATGACCCCATTTGTATGTTAAGTAAATATTTTACATTCTTATTAACATTTCTAAGCGAAAATCATTAAAATGTTTAATATCGCCCTGCTTCTTCTTTTTTCTTGTTCCTTGTCCCTCGTTCCTTCCTCCTGTCTCCGCTGCTGCCGGGGCCGGTTTACGATGCGCAACGCTTAAATGTCGACGCGTTTTAATAAAAGGAAGGGTTGGCGAATTTACGAGCCTGCGGTGTTTCTTGCTATCGATTGCTCCGGCGCCTCCACCATCACACCCATAAATTGGCGAGTGCAAAATATTTTGCGCCACCGTTTTTCCGGCCAGTGGGTCGGAATTGATTCACATTTGAATTTTGTGGAAGCAATGGAAGCAATTTGATTTTGCACCGCGCCATGCTGAAATTGTACGGGACACGGGAGGGCTGGCTGCATTTAATTCAATACATCATTCGCCTTTAAGTAGATACGGAAATCTTCCGCGCTCGGTCCGGGGTGTCTAAAAGCTCTAAATCACTCCGCCTAATTGGAATCTCGCGCCAGTCCTTGCCGGGCGAAGACTTTTCTTACCGCCGTGTATGTGGTGCCATCCGAAATTCCGGAAAACCACTACTTTTGTAGCGCGGGGTTCGCGCGCGCCAGCGCGAATAGTCGTATTCCATTAAAGAAGCTAGCAATTTGTCAAGAGCGGCCATAAATTAACGCGTCCAGAGGGTAGACTAATTTAGTGCAAACAAATTCACTAGGAAACCTTCGCTTCTTCAACATGTTTTTTTCCTTCGTGCTTTTGGGGGGGGGGAGGCGGCAGGGGAGTGTGGAGGGTGTGGAGAGGATGCTGTATGGTGTGTGACACTTCCGGCGGCGACGACGGTGGATGATATTGCCGCGCCACCACGCATAAAACACGTGCGTACGATGTCGCACGTTTGCCATTTCGAGGCGACGCGACGCTCCGACATCTACATTCTGCGGAGGGCGGCGGGCGGCGCGGCGCTTCGTTACGACGACTACCGGCGGCGGCGGCGACTTGTGTATCTATCCCCGTGAGCATTACAACGACATTATGTTGTCTTATTCGTTCAGGTACACGGGCGCATCTCGTTGAAAATTATTTATATAATGCGCCACAACATGAAATTCCACCGCTGCTTCTTCGGTATAATAATCCTCTTGGGTGGGTGCCGGCTGCGGGTAAGAGATGTGTCTTGAGTCTCGACAAATCAGAAGTGTTTACTCGAGGCCTGCAGACTGAACGTTGCGCCCCCGTCACGTTAATAACGATCTCTCTCCGAGGCAACAATGTTGGCGACGGTGGTGGAGGCGCCGGGTGAGGCGAAGGCACTTTTCAAGTTTTGAACTCAACTGAAGTTGAGAACACATGCCAAATCACTGTGTTGTTAGATTGAAATTATGAATTCATGTGCAACAAACATTACCTTCCAACTTTGACGCACCAATATTGAATGAACAGAAATATCATCAAGGTATGGAATTAGCAAATTTCTTCAGACTCTTCAGAGGGTTCACGCTCGCATCCATCAACAAGTTTGTGGAGGGCGAGCCCCTCGGTTGGGCTGCGGTTGCTTGCGTGGTGGTTGGGTTGCGCACGTTGCAGGCGGGCGCGGTCGTGGCCGCTTGCACGTGACAGAACAAGTCCGCCGGCAGCAATATTACCCCTTAATTTCTCTGGAGGGTAATAAGTAACAATACCATCACGATAATACGGACAAGTTGAGTTGAAAACGGGCCGAGCGCAAGAATATCAAAATTCAAACGCATAAAACGCATCGCATGTTGCTCTAAATTACATTACTACCTTCTGCGCACAACAACCGTAAAAATTACAAACTCTGAATATGTTTGCCTTGACTTCAATTCGATTAATAGTTGTGCGACTGGCGATCGTAACAATCGAAGCCAATCGAAGCAATAAGAAAGTTGCGAGCGACGAAAATTGGAAATTTATTACACATTCAACTTTATGCTCTTCTATTACATATTCTTTATAAAGCAATATTTGTTTGAAAACTCAATTTCAATATACAAATATATAGTTGAATACTACGCATAGATGATATAATATTGCATGCTTGCTGTGCTGGGAAGCCGGGAGAGGCGGCGACAGCGTCGGCATGGGCAACACACCCAACCAAAGAAAATGGCAGGCGTATTGGATTTCAACTTGTGCCCCCGCCGCCGCCGCCCGAACGCAAATCGAATCCGTTGGAAACTTTATAACTATATTCGGAAGAACCATAACTCGTTTGAAAGGCCAGGTTATTTGTTGCCTTTCTAAAAAAAATCCTATCAGACAAATAGCAATTAATTTTGGAGGTTTGCTCAACATGTAGTAAGCACAAGAGTACAAGAAGTAAAGTTGCTTCCAAGAAGGCAGATGAGAATGCACGAGATTCGAGATGGCGGCATTTTACGACACGATTATGCCGGCATGTGCATTAAGCATAATATAATAGTTGTCGAAACTTGCATCGCATCGCATCGCCCATTAAAATATGCTCGTCGCTAATGCAAGCGCCGCAACCGCAGCGTAATGATGATTTTAGCCGAGGCACTGGAACTACAAAGTCGCAGGAAGCAGATTGCGAGAGGCGTTGCGGTGGTGAAGGCGCCGGGCATAATAATTCAGTCAAGCAAGTTTCGAAAAAGACCCAGTAACGCTGAGCGCCATCTGCACTGCCTATAGTATTTGCATTTGTTGATTTACCACCGACAGAGGTGCATTCTCTAGTTTTTTTTAATTCTAAAGTTTAATGTTTTCGAAAGAATCTCAGCAATTTATTAAAATTTGTAATCTTTCTTTCCAGAATTATTCATCAATCTTTAGTTAACTCTGTGTATAATGTGTATATAGTGTTCAAAGTTTCAACTTATACTAAATGTGCCTAAAATAGTTACAATTAGTAAAGTTTTGTGTGTCTCATATAAATTATATGCAAGCAAATCCAGATTTCGTAGCTGCCGGAAACTCAGTCTTTGGATATGTACGAGTAATTAAATAGAATACCGCTCTCTCTAACACTGTAATGTAATGTAATGGGAATGAATAGGGGATAGGGTACGAGACTGAGCTTCTAGGCTAGGTCTAGGATGAAAACTCTTGCCATAGTTGCGGAATTGGTGAATCAAAGCGCCTTGTAAATTCGCCCGCTGTGCATAATGTGTTTAGTCACAGACTGACTAAGTTGGGACACATGTTGCTTGATTAGAAGCGCAAAATGTTTACAACTATTGATTTATGCGCCTCGCGGCCGTAGGAAAATGAGCAGTACCCGCAAAAGTTTTAGAGCCGGGCGTGCAGCAAAAGGGCGTTAAAGTCCGGCGAAAGTAAAAGTTTGACCGGCCGAAAAAGTCGCCGAATGATTTATGAGGACACCCAAAAAGTGGAAAAATCCGGTGTAACGAAGTAATTGTAATCCCGTCGGGGAGCCTGGGAGAGCTTTGGCGCGTCACAAGTGGATGCTGACGAATGGATCATCATTATAACACTAAACTTGAAGCAATCAGCCTGGCGTAGAAGGATACGAGCGGCGACGAATCCCCGTAATCCGACGGCAATTAGACGTAAAACTTTATAGCTGCCGACGCCAAACTTCTTCCTTTTGCATTGCATTTGGAAAATGTGCGCGTCGCAAATCTCACCGCCGCGCCGCAGGTTGTCGCTACAAACAGAACTTTATTTCATAAGTCCTCCAACGGCGAATTTTCGATTGACCTCGCACACACACACACAGCCATCCACACATACACAAACTCATGCTGAGATTGGGGACGATGTCGTCGGCGGCAGGACGAACTGAATCCGTTTCGAATCGTGCCCAAGGTAAATTATTTTTGAACCCAGACGACGATCGGCTTCTCGCTCGCTCGCGCGCGCTGGGATACGCTGTCCTTAATTAGAAACGTACTTTATGATTTCGATGATTAAGGATCAAACGTTTGGGGAGACGAAGTTGTTACGTCGGTCGGTTGGTCCGGGGCGGTCGTCCGGGGCCGGATGGTTTTCCTTAATTAACGTGCCAACTTCAGCGATAACACAGTCCGGTCGCCCGCTCTCTCGGGTATTCCGTTATGTAGTTATGAAGCCGCCCGCCCGCCGCCGCCGCCGCCTCCCATACGTTCTCTCATACACACACTCACAGTGCGGATGTTGAACGTAACGTAAGTCCTCGAGTCAACACAATTGCCGGCCCCACGCTGTCCTGCATGGAAGTTGTGCTCTATATTTTCATTAAAATATATCCTCATCCTCTCCATCCCTCCACTCGATCAAAAGTGATGTCCACACACAACGTCCTCAACACCATTGGGTCCAATTAAATTGATTTGCTAACCTTTTTGCAGGTATTTTTTAAATTTATTCTAAAACCTCGGCGTCATTGATTAATCCGGCAATAAATATTGCTGCATTTTGAGTTGAGATTTTGAGAGAGCCCCGTGAATGTTTTTTTTTTCTCGCAGCGAATTTATCATTGCGTTGCACAATGCCAATGTCAGGACAGTCAGTACAAACCACTATCGATAATTCCCATGCGCACGCGAATGTTATGCCTAAATCGCTCTAAATTCCTTTCCCCTCTTTTGTTCAGTGCGCGCCGCCGCGCACATTTTGCCATTTCATCGCGGCGGGCCGCTTTGTTCTGGACACGAAAAAGTGGTTTATTTACGTCCATTCGGTTGACAAATGTTTGGCTACTGCTTATTTCCTTTTTTTTTGTTTCAAACAGCGCGGCAGCAGCTACAACAAATGTGGCAATTTTTTTCTCTCTTCCTGCCACACTGCCGAAGCAAATGGACGATAACAACTCGGTGAAACAGTTCAACATTTGCAGGCATCCGTGTTCGGTGTTCACACATTGCAAACTTTTCCACCTGCACGTGCATGCTCGGGGTTTAGGTATTTGAACAAACTCGACTCCAAAGTGGGCTGAAATCAAGTCAACTTTGACTCGGGAAATTTTGCTAAGTCGAGTGGAAAGCTGGTTGGTAATTACGCACATCGCACATGGCACAGCATAGACTGCACAAATCCAGCCTAACGAAACGAGCATGTTTGGCCCCTTCCTGATGGCAGCAGAGGATATTCAGAAAGATAATAATACTCTTTTGCGCTGGAGCCAAGCGTCAGAAGCCAGGCCAATGGTTTACTTTGCCTTTGCCTATACACCCTACTTTTGAATCTGTGCCCGAGCGCTGGAATGAGCTTGGAAGCTCTACCGTACGTGTGTGAACAGCGCGGCAACGCTGCCAACACGTGGGGCGAATGCACGACAGCGTAATTTAATAATTATCATCGAACGTGCGCAAATTTTCTCCTCGAGCGCGCCGCCGTCGCCCATGTGAGTATATTACAGCGAGTCAGCAAGTGTGCGATGCCAGACAGCTGAGCTAACGAAGAACCGCTTAACATGTTAGTTTTCCGTAGCTTTGCCCGGAACTGGGAAAACATTTTATGTGCAAATACGCAGAACGCAGTATCTCGCTATTCAAATTCAAATATTTGTGCGATTTAATTAAATTTTTGCCGCTGTGCCGGAGAATGACAGATTCCATGAAAATATCTGCCTACATTTATACGTGCAAGAGGAAGTTACTTCTTTGGTGTGTGTTATGATTGATGGTTGCCGCAAAGGTCCCAAGTTTGATACTTTAATTTTGATCGTTTTCTCAGGGGGGAGATGGCGCGTTGGTATCTTTCAAGTGCATTGTCAACACCTGAGCGTTCGTCTCCCGTCCCCCAAACTTCAAAGGCTTTCCACGTTTCCATCACGTCATAACCAACAATGGAAATCTATTTAAACAGCGAACATGAGTAAAACGCTGAATTGTTATCTGCATCGCCCATCGCCCATCCTCGGACGTTTTCCATGCCCCGCTTTGCTTCCTTCCATCCTAGTTTGCAGATAATATTCGCAGGCATCCTTCCCTTTCCCTCCCCTCTGCCCGTGGTATGCAAGTGTGGACGCGTCGAGACTTCCATCCCAGATGGTCTCAGAGTCCTTCACTTTCCCCTTTTCCACTCAGAGCTATCTCTATCTGAGAGCTCGAGTCCGTGGTGGTTTTCTCTGCTCAGCTTCGTCCCTTGCAATCCGAATCGTAATTATCTACTAATTTACTTTGCAGCTTCGGCCTCCCTAGATATTTAACCGAAATTACACTCCGTACGCAGTTTGCGAAGATTTCGAGAAAATTTGCGCCGTTGTCCGTATAATTCGTGTGGAGGCGCCGGTGATAATTTTTGCGCAAATCGGTATTGGCGAAATCTGGCGATAAGCAGGGCCCCTGAGGAAAAGAGGCGGAAGAAGGTGGGGGTGGCCGAGGGTGGGCTGCCATGGAGCGAGGCGCAGAGGCAAATGGTCGAGATGAAAAATAAAAGAATCTGTGTCATTGTATTTTGCGCGGCGCGAAATTCCTTCCCTTTTGTCCGCTCCGCCGCTGCGCTGAGGGGGGAATGATATAATCCCCTAATGAAAATTGATATAAATGAGAAATTCCGGACAGACGTTCGCGACGGATCTAATAAAGAATCCTTTTAAAGGAACAAGTTGTAAATAACGATTTTCTACATCGAGATGTAGTCATTAGTTGACTAAAGACAGCTGCCGCAAAGTGAAAATGCATTTACAAAATCTGTCAGAAATTGATGGTTATGTAATTTTTCGCTACCCTCGTCCTGCGCCTGACGTGCACGGCGGCGGCACCGGTGGCGGCTCCTCGGATTACTCGGCCGTTAGCGCGAGGCGCGCATCAAGTCGTTCGCAACAGGGCGCGCAGAGGAGGGTGAGACGATGATCGTTAATTTACAGCATACCACTGGGAGAAACTTTCTAATTTTGCATGCGCGCGCAGGGCACAATGTGTGACACAGATTGCATTTTGATTCAACTTTTAGTGCTCTTATATCAACACTTGAAAATGCAGATGCGTGTGTGATGGAAAACCGGAACTGCACTTTTCGATTACTTCATTTTGTACTTCATGCTCATCCGTACGTTGCAAGCGTATCCGGCCATTATTCATTTCTACTTTGCGCTTCGCAAAAGCGGCTTAAAATCAAGGCGTAATTTTCGCTCGCTTAGAACACTCCAACATTGGCTGGCGAATACCTAAGTGGATTACGAATGTAATATAGTTGTTTACTTCCTGTTTATGGGCGAAAGCAGGCGCGCCGCGCGTATATATCAATATTCGGTCGAGAGGAGGGGGGCGGCAGGCCGGAGACGACAGCGACGACTCGTTGAATATTCATGGGCATTATGCGCGCGCGAAAGACACGCGCGTCTTTTCGTCGAACATTGCTCGACGCCGACGACGACGACCCGGCCACCCGACATAATCCTATATTAAAATCTTTTCATTTCGAGATCAAGCCTCCGACGCGCGATGAATGACTATAGGGAGGGCTACTACAGCGCTCCCAAAAATCCGAATGGGGATGATGGACGCACACTGAGTGACATGTCATGTGTTGGTGTTCGTTTCCCAGTTCCCACTTTCGCTCACTCGAGCTTCACGTTATTGATTTTGTATTATGCGGGGGTGTAGTACTACGCTCCATATATGAACTCTTATGCTAGGTGCTGGGATAGGTGACTAGGTATAGTAAGTAGTAGGTACATAATCGATTTTTGTGAATGCGTGAAAGCGCAGCTTTGGGCAAATAAACGGAGATTTGTGAGACGGTGCGATTGAATGGCTCCTCCTAATTCCACGCCAGTTTACTTTCTCTCAAGGTGGATCTGGATGCGAAAATGCGATCGCGTCTAAAACTCGCAAACTGCTGTCGGTCACAACCGCCGCCCCCCGCGCGCTCTGGTGCCTCTGGTAGTTGTGTATATTTATCGACTGGGCGCTCGTGGCGACTGCGGAGATGCTCTGCGAAGGGACTGGCGATGGCGGGAGTGGCAAACTGGCGAACTGGCGACTGGAGACGGATGCGTAGCGCGGCGGCAGCGGTGCGCCCGGCCCGCTAATTGAATTTACGATGACAGTTTGTACCCCGGGAGGCCGTATATTTGGCGACGACATCGTTTCCGAGATGCCAATATCGTGCGCTCCCCAAGGAACGATCTGCGTTCGCTCGGCGCGGCCCTCCCGGGGACGACTGCGCGTCCCACGCGCGTCCCCCAGATCAGAGTCATGCTTACTCGATCATTTCATACGGCGGGCGACTTGGGAATGACACGCTTTCTATCTGGCAGGCCAAAAATGCCTATACATTAGACGTTTGTCGAGATTGGACGCAACGGAATACTGACGTTAATGCACTGATGATAAACTGTTAAGTATCTATCCAATATAAAGAAAACATGTCCACTGAGCTTGAGAAAAGTCTTTCCGCTGGAGGAGCATTGAGGGAGGAATCCAGCTGTTATTTATTCATTTTTTTATTAGTGTGAGTTATGAGTTACGACTCGTATGATGGGCAGCGAAATTGTCCGAAATCTGCTACTGCTACTGCTGTACTGCTATACTGCTTCTGCAATATTAACTGCGAACGCAACTTCATAATGCAATCACGCTGCGCGATGTTTATTTTATATCAAGCTCCCGGAAGCGTTGAATCTTCGTGACATCCACGAGTCGAATGAAAGGCGCGCACTTGGGCATCCTTTAATCTAGTTTGAGCAGCTATCATTCCCACGAGAGACGCCCGTCGCGTCGGCGTAGTGCCCGCGTCTTTTTCCCTCGACGGCCAGCCTGTGTTTCTTTGATCTACCCGTCAGTCAGCAGGCGCATCGAACGCGTAATAAACCAAGATTAATGACGGCCGAAATTACTCGCGAAATCATACGAAACGAATTACTCTCCTTCGCTCCTCTCTCTGCCCTGACTGATTACAGATTGAGTGGGTGTGCATATTTTTCAGTTCGCGGAAAATTGTTTATCCACAAGTTTATCCAGAGGAACTTAGGAGTTTGGAGCAGAGCTTTAAAAGTAATGATGATGTTAGCGTTGCACTTGCAAGGATAATGGCGCGCTTTGTAGCACATAAAAACTTGACACCGCACAAAGCATCGTCTCAAATCACACGTTTCAATTCCGCAGGTTTTGCCCGGCAAACGGAGCAACTCAGCTATGCATCCACCTTGTATGCAGGCGCAGGGTGCAATGCAATAAATCAAGTTAGCGGGCGTGAACGCGGAAACTGACGTACGCCACTGAGGGACAGTAATTAATGGCGTAAGGTGACGGCTGGCGAACACTTTGGGGAAAGGCTGCGCATGTGTGGGCATGCGCATGTGTGTGTGCGATTGTGGTCCTTTCTCCTCGGGGTCGCAAATGGAAAAACAAACTTTCGCAACTCGGGCAAGTTTTCCTCCGCAAGGACAACTAAGAAAGGAATTGTGATTGCGTCGAATGCCCTTTTAATGAATTGCATGCAAGCATACGCAAGAGGCAAAATGCAAGAAATAAAATTTTATTATGCTAAACTAAACTAGGATCGCACTCATTTATCACCATCACGATTAAGATGTTGTTTTTCGCGTCCTCCGCACTGCGCGCACAATTTTTGCGTTTCGTTGCTCATACTCTCATAAAATTGCTCCCCAAGTATGCACATGCAGTCCATGGACTAGCAAGTCCGAAATCATTAATTCTTATTATTAAAAGTTGTTACTTTTTTTTTGCGCGCGGTGCGCGCTCATTTTTCTTCGCGAGCTCTCTACAGTTCGACGAGATGATGCGTGCGCCTGCTCCGGCCACACCACAATTTCTTAATTAACTTTTGATTAATTACGGGCGCGAAAAAATCAACACGCAGCGGAAAAATCAACTCGCCAACTGTAAAAAAGTTGTTTTTCCATTTCATCCAGCGCGGGGTTGGAAAAATTGATTGTGCCAGCGCTGAGCTAAATTGGTTGTGATGAGGGGATGAGGGGATGGGGGTGGTAGGCGACATGCACAGATTCGAAACGCTGTATCGACCTTACAATAAGCCGAAACTAATGGCTCATAATTACACGTGTATATACGTTTTAGTAATTAGCGAATGAATAATTGCAATTGCCATTGTAAGCGCGGCGGCGGCACGCATAAATTAGACCCGCAGCTATTCAGCGTCTTGGCGGCGGCGGCGGCACTTCGCGGCTTGCATGCATCGCGCCGCGACAACACAGATTCCCCACAGCGCTGCTTTTCCGGAGCTTCTGCGTGCCTGCGTTCCACGCATATAAGTGCGCACGCCGCGCCGCCGTCTCCGGGGGGAGGGTGACACAGGCGTGTACAACCTCAGCGTCGCACATGTGCGCGCGTGAGCGGGAGACAATGCGCGACTAATGTATATATGCCAGGGTTAATTTAAACTGGCGCGCTCTAGTTACTATTATGCGTGGCGCGTATGGTGGAGGCGCCTTCCAGTAAATTCGCAACAATTGACGTATATTAGCTCGACTGGGAGCCGGTGCATGGAACTGTATCACCGCCCGCTCGGGGAGCCTAATTGCATGTAAATTCGGGTTTTGGCCACGCAGGCTTCATTTCACTCTCCGAGTCGCCGAACCACCGAGCCATCGAGATGCATCAATCTCCATCCCAAGCGCCTGCAGCGCCCACAGCGCAACTGCAGCAGCGGCACATACTTTGTTGATGTAACAATCAAGAGCATGTCAGAGCTGTCAATTACACTCTGGAAATCAATATCCATGCACAGCTTGGAGATATTCACCTGAAGTGATTTTTAACAATACTATTGCGGTCTGAGATACAAAGCTGGAATTAATATTTCGCGCCATGGTGAACTCACAAAGGTGATTTGTCATTGTCAATGTCATGGAAAATAATTTCACTTTAATTTAGTTTAAGCCAGTGGGGACGTTGCAAAAGGGTTGATATTTAAATGTATGCTGTATGCTGTATTTGATTTGCTTCTGATTTGGGGAAGTACGTGAAACATATGCGCATTCCTTGGGCACGTTGCTCTATTGTTTACAAGATGATGGATTACATTTGAGCGTGCGATTGAGATTCAATGCGTAACAAGTTATTCCCAAGTTTTAAGTACTGTGTATATTCGGAACTGTTTTATCAGGTGTAAAATACATTCCTCCGTGGGTTTTTGTTTTGATTTCATCAACTCTCGAACTCGAACGCAACTCGCAAGCTAAGTTTGAATGAGCTTTATCTCAAGTCTGAAATTTTGGAAGCGTGCGCGTTTTGTTGCTTTTCTTTTGAATTAATTGTTGCCAGCCATGCATAATGGCTGGGCAAAGTTTCGGTTGCCTACTGAATGGAATGGGCTGCCGCGTATGCTAAGGAACTCGCGCCACTCGCGGTGGAGGCGCTTGGCAAAGTTTAGCTTCAACGGTGATTAGATTAGGTACAACAATTTTCAGATAATGAAGGCGAAAAGGCTTCACTTCACTTCGTGGATGCGGTGCGGCTTACTTAGCGATTGTGTTGCAATTGAAAAGTTTTGCGATTGGCACACACCTTTGGGAGGTGTGTGCGTTGGTTAATACCGAAACTTGATGCGGCGAAGATTGTAAATAAGCCATTGCACGGCGTTCATTTACAGTTCGCCGCACGACCGCACTCAACACATCATCTCGTGTCCGGGGGGGGGGGGGGGGGGGGGTGGGGGTGTGGTGGGGAGGGGGCGCGCG
>JARJDQ010008919.1:0-22095 GCA_030264215.1 Geostiba sp. GC000077 | reverse complement strand
TTTACTTTATTTCGAGAAACATTTTTTTAACTTCAAAATTGAATGTTTCAGCGCTAACAAACACGTTTTTAAGCATTTGATCGGTTTAGCGAAAATAAACACGTTTAAAACTATGAAAATAGGCTTTCTGTGCACGCTCCTTTTGGTAAGAAAAAAATTATTTTATTTTAGTTCGACACATTTTTTTACATCAATTGAATGTTTCATCGCTAACAAACACGTTTTTAAGCCTCAAAACTTGGGTTTTAGTACCTTTAGGTAGATGGGCGATTGGTAAGATTTCGTCTCTGTGATATATTTGCTCAACGCACCCGGAACGCGGTGTTTTACATTCTACGTTGCTGCATATCCCCTGGGCGCAGCATCCAGGCCCAGGACTAAAGTGGCGAACGGTTTCCGTTAAGGGCTGCCGTAATTAGATCGTTTGGAAAATGTGCTGTACAATGTACACGTAAAACTCGTCCTGCACGGCTGGTCATGCGATGTCCTTTTAGCTATTGCGCTATTATTGTTCTATCGGTCGTGCGCGCCGCAGCTATATTCCTATTAGCGTGAGGGGCAGCGGGGGGCGACCTCTTTATTAATGTCCTTACGGGGGCGGCCGAAAAGGGTATATGCATATAATCGACCGGCATGCCCGAACAAGCGAGCGAGCACAAAATGAACCGAAAGGACGAATAGGGTGGACTTGCATAACAATAGTCCTTGCTTCCAAAGAAAATAAGAGGGCATATTTATTGATACAGCGTTTAGTTTAATTAAAATTTAAGCAATTCCACCCTCAAGTATTCAGGCCCAAATCCAGAGGTACAATAACAATAACATTCCGTATAATTTAGGTTAGGTATGCAAACAAGACTTTCCGCTGATATTCTGATATCAATTTTACCAGCATGGTCTATTAGTTATTTAGGACATGACAACAAAATGTAAGTAGTTTCGGTACAATTTAAACATTGGAATCGTTCATAGTATCAAAAGAAAAAGAATTTTTTTTAAATTTTATATCGAGAAAAAAAATTGACATTAAAGTTGAATGTTTCAGCGCTAACAAACACGTTTTAATGCATCAAAAAATTGTGGTTTAGATCGAAATTTTACGATTTGTGCTACAGAAATTTTTAGTACCAAAATGTTTTAGTACCAAAATGTTACTACTTACTCTTTTCTTCAAAAATACGTGTTCTAACGCAAAATTGATTGTGTTAGTGAAAAAAAACACGCTTAAACTTTAAATTTTTTTACGGCCTCAAACGGGCAATTAAAAGAACGGCCCTTATATTAATAAGGAAACAAACAAATGACGTGTGTCTTCCTCATTGTCAAACTTAATTGCTACCTATGATAATGAATTGGTGTTAAATGTCACTCCAAATATGGCGAAGAAGGGGAAAATATCTGGTCGTAGAAGAAATAAGGAGGTATATGTGATCATATTAAATCAAAGTTCTTTATGTTGAAGACAACTAATTTTCTTATGCTCCTGCTCAAAATAGTACTTAGGAAACAAACATAATAACCGAGCATTTTACATATTGTATAAGCGGTGTAGTTCTGCGACCTACTTTACAAGCGGACGTAGAAAAAAACGGATGTAAAACACACTGTACAAATGTAAATATTCCACTATGCATGAAGGTTGCCATAATCCGCTAAAAGGCTTCACTATTCACTTGTTCGTTATTCGATTATGTCGATGATTATGAGCAGTACGCGGATGCAAGCGCATTATGATTATATCATGACGCGAGGAAATATTCTGCGTGCCAACCGCCCCCCACGCATTGTTTGATGTTTTAATCACCTTCTCCTCCCTTGTACCGGCAATGACTGGTACCGCTTTCAACTCTCGCCCCGCTAACCTGGTTAAATGCTGTCCGGTTCGGCGGTGGACTAATTGCACATTAATAATAAAGCGTCGCCTGCGTATGTAGCTGTGTATGTGTATAGGACGTGAAGCTTTCAACTCGTCTGGATGCACCGTTCGTTTGAAATCATGCATTAAATCGTTAAATATTCACATGAATTCAGAGGATTCATAGCGCGATCTGCTAAAAACGTTGCACCTTTATAAATATATAATCCACACCGTTTCATTGAGTCTGCTGGGAAATCGTAAAATATTTGTAATCAATTTGGCTCCAGCTAAAATTGATTAAAAGTTAATAAATGTGTAATTACTTTGCGCTGCATTTGTCTGAAAGCGGATTTGCATCATTGGAATTAATTAATTTATGTTTTCCTGCAACACCTTGCTTCGGTGTGGCAACAGAATTTTCTTTCAGTCACAGTCCTTCTTTATTCCTTCTTCCGTGAAATTCCATTAATTCTTTTTAAAATTGCATTCGATTTTTAATTAATTTTAAATGGTAGTTTTAAATGTTGTTGTTGAAGCATTGCTCAGCAATAGCTCACTGCTTACTGATCGTCAAATCACATTTTCTTTATTTTATTACTTCCTATTCCCCATCAATTGACAATGGAAGTACACCCTTCTTAAAATAAGATCCGATCTCTAAAAAGAGCTATTTTGCCCATTACTAGTCACAAATGCTCCTCTTTAGTTATATCATAATGAATGAAATAGTAAATAACTAACATCCATCTAATTCTAATGTAGAAAGTGGACATTTTGAGGTTTTAAATTTTAAGGCAACCTGAATGTTCTTCAATAGAAAATTTAAAGCATCGCCAGATGCGAATGAGAAATTAAAAGTTAACGAGGATTGGATGACATTTTCCATTTGATGCTCGCCTCGTTTGGTCGATCGAAATTGAAGCAGATATCGAGGGTCGAAAGGGTGCGACGGGAGGAACCCTAATGCAAAACGGATATTGCTATACACGAGGCGTATGACAGTTCTCAGACTGCTGCTGGAAAGCATAAAAGCATATTGGAAGTCGCCCGCCCTTCCCCCCAAAATTGCCGATTGTTTTGCGTCGATTAAGGACAATATGCCGGCACTCTTCTCAGCAGACATCGACAAGCAGGAAAACAAAACCGTAATTACCAACCCCCAGGCAGTCAGGCAAACTATGAGCAAATTAGCATTTTACATTCCAAAAATTGTCCTTTCAATGCCCAAGAACCAAGATGATTCGACAACCCAACCACTGATGCGGAGCAAAAACTCGCGATCAAATTTCTTTATAATGCCTGCGAAGGAGCTGCCAAGACGACCGCCAATGGATCAAGTTTCACCTCGCGTGCGACTGGTGCGAGCCCAGTTTTCTTGTTCGTTATCCTGTGGGAGGCTTCTTTTCGAATATCGGCGACGGGCGGGAGCGCTACCAAAACTTTAAATCATATCTAATGGGCACGGCCATTAGCAGCACATGGCGTTCATTGTTTGCAGGACTTTTCTGCCCATCGAGAGGAATCGAACACAAAGAAAATGCTCATACAATATGCACCCGGCACCCAGCGCCCCGCCATTCAGCCGGGATATCAATCAATTCACAATGCGGCTTCCTGCGAGCTTCCGCCGGAGGGGGCAAATAGCTAATAGGTTGCTTTCTCCGCTGGATAATGCCGGATAATTTGATTTGAGCAAATGACGGTTTTGGGAAGTACTCCTCTTGGATGGGGAACATGTGGTATGCATCGATCAAGACGACTCTGTCGCTGGATGTAGGGATATATCGGCGAAGAAGCCTTCCGCAGGAGGAGCGCATTGCGCTAGAGGGCTAGAGGCTAGGCTAGGGCTACGAAAGTGATTTCGCTGATACCCATCTTGCACGTTTGCCATTCTACATTCAACGCGAAGGTTGGCGGTAAACTTAGACGCTTTATCCGTCACACCGTCACCCTAAGCCAGTTTCTTGGCGAATTGCCACCACGTGTCTCATTCTTGTGCATAACCTCAAATTACAAATATTTTGGATCTGTTGGAAGTACTTTTAACAGATTCTATTAACCGGGTGCCCCTAAAAACCGTTACGACAAGCCGATATACGATTGGATTCCGTTCTAGATCTTTTGGCTCTAATGGACGGGTACCCCTTATAACCGGTGGCCTTATTAACTTTATTCAACATAACGACGGTATTAAAATAGAAGAACCGCAGATCGGAACACTTATCAATTGAAGGGTTCAAGGTTCGATTCCATTCGGGGAGATTTTTTCTCTTAAAATCCTATCATTTTTTTAGGTAAAGAGTTTTGTATTTAGGGTTAACAAATTAATCTCATTAGAAACTTTCATTAAAAGATCCCTCTAAAATATTGTAATCCATAAGCATGAAGGTATCATTTACATATAATATGTATGGTATGTCTATGTCGTTAGTTTAGGTCGGAGTGGAGGGCTGATGATTATGTTTATCTCGCATGGCGCAGTGTTGTTCCACGCCGGCGGGATGCCCTGCGAAAAGCGTTCGTTGTTTATTATGTTGGTACATCGGTAATACGAGAAGTTATTAGTAATCTGCATGATGAGAAACAGCCCGGCAGTAGGAAGGGCCCGCTGCAGCAGCGTCATGTTAGGAGAGGGTTGGCCAAGAGCCCAGCACTCGACCCGAAAGGTATAAAGTACCCGCAACTGAAACCAGATCCTATTATACACATTGTTTCACATTAACCTTAGTCGACCGAGCGTTAATAAGTTACCACGGTTACACTTGCATGCGCAATAGAAGGACGTCATACGTACCGTACCCACTATATGCAAGCATGCAAGCATGTAAAGATGTAAACAGTAACAAATGCCCTTGGTGAGTGCCACTGCTGCACTTGCAGAAAGGCTAAGGAATTGTTGACAAATTGTGCACATTGTACGATTTGAAAGGTTTTGGGAGGGGTGTATTTATGGTTTCGGTTGGTGATTGCAAACCGTTTTTGTCCTGTTTCCATTCGGTTTGGCGCTTGCTCGCACCACTCCGGCACGGCACTTGAATCCAGTTCATTTTGTCGCCTTAGTCCACCGTCACCACCGTGCTCCACGAAATTACCAACTGTGTGCAGCCGCATTGCACATCTGGTTTTTGTTGGAACTGCGGGGTATGAGGTGGTATGAGTAACGTAATATGGCGTACAATGCGACAAATAAATAGGCGGTCGCGTTCCCTGGACGTCTGGAGATGACAGAAATCCGTACAATTCGACCCTTTTGCTTACCGCACACAATGAAGGAGAAAAGTTGCGTCAGTGTGGCTTTATTCGTCGATCTATTGTCACCATCAATTTCTTCTTACGCAGAAAAATACGCCACACATTGCTTGATATGTGGCTGCAATTAAAGGTGGTATTGGCATAAAGAGGTATATTTTTTACGACTCTAACGGCACATGGCTGGGGAATCCAACGTCGCGAAAGAGAAAGGAGATATGATCTCGCTAACATATGTGCAGTATGTCACCATCGACTACTCATCGAATTCAGCGAATTCACTAAACTTGCCTGTTGCCATGTTCTTACTTTTGATACCTGCGTTCCTGCTTAGTATACAATTGAACGGGTCCCCTAGTTATAGTCAGCATAGTACTCACTCAACGACGCAGCACTTCCCAATACCCCAAGGGCAAGCTGACGCGAGTGGAGGTAGGCCATGTGTTCAGTTCACTAATTCTTGGCGTGTTGCCGCCCAAGTCCCTACCAAAACGAGGAGGTTATATCGTAGTAGTACATACGTCGAGGGCCGAGTACCGAGGGCCGTTGCTTCCAGTTGCTTCCACCTTTCCACATTTCGTATCAGTCTCGAAACAACCGTCGCGTAGGCTCCATATTGAGGCCAGCGAACATGTGAGGCATCGTGCACTATCATGTCTAAGGTCTCTAACATTCACATTGAAGACGCATCAAGCATGTCGCTTTCGATGATGAACCGGTTTGTTGCCGTGAACATTGCTAACACGACTAGTTATTAGCTAATCTCTGCGGTTTATACAGGTATCAAGCAAATACCAAGTTCAAGTGAAGAAATAACGAGTCCAACGAATGTGAAAAGTTACTAAAGTGTCACAGTGTTCAATGTGTTTTTAAGTGTTGTGAATAGTTTTAAGTGTTTCTATGGATTACTCAATTTATGGATAAACAAAAACCTTGGTTGGCTAATATAATTTTGTAAGTTTGGTTTCCACTACAGCACTACGTCAGGTCTCTCTTTTGTTAGTGTCTCAATTTTTGGAATTTCTCGTGCAGCCGTCGGTTATTTTTCTACCTGAGTGTAACCGGCACTTCTCTCCTTGACTGAAATGCGGAATGTCTAGATGCTCCATATGCTTGCTGGGATTTATTTGAAATGGAATTATTTGCCACCCACGCATGTAAATTGCATTGGATGCCATATCACATTGTCGCGCAAATTGCGGCCCAGGCAATATGTGCGCGAAAATTCGAATGCAATCACGCTTTGTGCCGACCACATTGTAACACAATATAGAATGTCATTACCAGCGATGTGCGTCTCATGGGAATCGGGGAAAATGAGAATCTGCCATAATTCAGTCATTCCATGACCGGCCGTCACAGAGTCACTGTGCAAGCGATGCTTTTTTGTATGGAAATGGAAAAACGTTATTCATTGCCATCCGGGCAAACACCGAGAACTGTTTTGGGAGTGATATTTGAGCATTGAAGTGACCCGCATGTGGGAGATAATCTCTGTGCTGGGAGTCGTTAATAAATACGATTAAGGGCCCTTCAATATATTCGAATATTAGGCGGTACCGCGGAACTGTAAAGAGTAGAATATATTAAGCATTTCCTGAGAGTGACAGCATCGTGATATGTTGTGTTGGCTGTGGGAGAACACGGGAACAGTTTGTTGATTTTATGCCATCCCGTATGTTGTCTATTCCGCGGCCGTTCCGAGTCGTGAAGCGGGTGCTCCTGATAAAACCCATTCAGTTTCTAGCCCCTACACGCAGCGCTGATGTAACTATAATGTGCCGGCTTGGCAGCTTTGTATCCGATTATTCCACGGAACGCGCTTGATGTTCGGGCTGTGTTATCGCGTCCAGACGCGCCGTTATCACATGTCAAAGCTTTCGTTACCTGGCCGCCACGGTACCTGAATTACGTGCATTAAATATACTGTTTGTTGATACCACCACCGCGTTCTGTCAACGGTGGTGTCCGGATGTGTTTGCCGCACGTAAAACCCAACTAAACAGCAGCAGTCAACCAACGCGGGCGTGAAGAGGGAATAACCTACAAGCCGGAGCGAGGCACATTCGTAATGTGTGAGCAAAGGGGTTTTGAGCACCACACTTTAGCCCTGAGGCCGGGGAGAACCAAAGCGCGATCGGCTGAGTGGTGAGTCACATTTCTAACTCTCAGCACTCGGAAATTCTGTATGTGGCTTGTTTCGCGTATATGTGTAATTAAATATTGTAGAAACAGAGTTATGTAATATTCCCCGTGTCAAAAACCGTATCCAATTCGAAGCGTTTTTCCTAGCTTCCTCTTGGATTCTTGGACACATGGACACTGTCCTCGTATTTCATTTCCAAACTCTGTAGGTCATTGTATTCTCTATAGTTGCTAGTTGGATTCGTTTTAGATCACTGTCCGTGTTCACCGAAATATTGGAATAGTTGGATCTCGAGAATGGGTTGACATATCGTCAATAGAAACGCGAACCAATAATGACTTCCCGAGTACATTCACGACATTAACGTATTTCCTCAGAGTTGTTTCCAGAAACGCTATACCTGTGCAAGTGTTGCCTAGCCCTATCCTCTTGAATCCATCGCACTGTTGGAAGTCAATTTGAATAAGAGTACTTACTGCAAAACTAACTGTTGGTTGTCAGCTGCCGCCCCTGAAAGTTTCCTTGTCTTAGCTTCAGGCAAACCTTCTTAAACTTGCTCCTCCCGTCCGGGATTGCTCCCCGAATTGAGCAAAGACAGCAAGCAAGCAAGCAAACTTGTCACTTCTATAGAAGAAGACTTACGAATAGTTGCGAGTTGGTTTAGTGCATGTTAGTGTGTGCGGGGCACGATGGAAAGATTTTCGATAGCTACTCCCTCGCGTTGGTGGCTTTAGCTGTTGGCTGCGTGGTGCTTCCTTCTCGGTCGGTTTAGTGATTTTCGTGGGCTAACAACAGATTAAAACTATTTAAGATAAGACGGGCGTCCGCGCACACAAGGCAGACAACTACCACGCATGTAGTCAACCCGCACGCATCCGCACTACAAGGTGTTCCTGGGGTTCCTAGGTCTCATGACATGGCTCTAGCGGAGATGCCTTCTCTTGCTTTTTCCCATTATCGTGAGGCTATACACACGTTTCATTGTGCCCTCGACTCTTTAGTTCTTTACAACACCACAGTTGTTTCAGTTTATTTTTAGTGGTGCGTACGCCTTGACTCTTATTATGTTTACATGCTCCGCACAAAAGAAGCCACATGTATTTTGGTGGTTGCTGGTTGGGATTTGAGTAATGTAAAATTTTAAAAAGAAATAAAGAAAAATGCGGCAGCGCATAACGCGTAGGTAAGTGTTGTTATTAATCTTCCGAGAATTCGTTCAAAGCCCGCATTGCAAAGCGAAGCAATTTTTGTTGGCCCCTTTTGGGGCCGCCTCCTTTTCGCGTTCCCGCTTATTTATGTATACATTTGTGAGGCCCGCGTACATGTGTAGACGCGTTTCACGGTTATTTTATTCCAAATTTGACTCATTCGTCTTCCCAATGGTTGTTCCTCTCGCTTGTTCTTGCGTCCAGTTTCTTAGAGGAGTTTATGCATATAAGATGGAAATCTTCATATTTCACACGTGACTTTAATGTACGGCGCATTTTGAGCTCTGATTCGAATTGCTTCGTCTTTGCACCAGCTAACATAATGAGTAAAGGACTAAAATGTAAAATACGGCTTGCGCTCTGTGCAAATCTTTGAAAAGGAGGTAGCAAACACAGCTATTGTCGCTTTGAGCTTTTGGACAACAACATCTTATAATTGAAGTTCCAACTTCGCATCCTTTCACTTTTACCTTTGCATCCGTGCAGACAAAATGGAAGCGTAGGTGCGGTATAGTCGAGACACTCGCATAGTCTTCGTTAACGACGCGCCCGTTAACAAAGTGTAGGCGTTAGTAATCGACGCCCCGGAGAAGAGAACACAAACTTGATGTGCATGTATTAAGACAAGGCTTCAGTCGCAGAACAATAAGGAACTAACAAGGTCGAGACTCATAGGGCGCATCACACAGAGCGGCGAAGAACACAAAGATCAAGTGGAACGCGCGAAAACAACGAAACAAGAAACTTCAAGGAAGCTTGGACGAATTCACACTTTGTACCTGTCTAATTAAACGTCTTATTTTCTCCTGTAGGAGCCTTTGTATGGATATATATTAAATTCCAGTACCGCAAAAGATAGGTGTAGATGAATATGGATCATTCTTTATTTCTGCAATAAGAATTTTTATATTGCTTAAACAATTTTATTCGCTTTCTTGATATATGATCTACTTACACTTTACATATTTTCGAATGCCAACTAAGGATATGTTATGTCTGTACTTTCAAGAGCTTTCTGCCTACTTTTTCGATTTGTATCTCCACATCGCTGTGCATTCTTTGGGTTGCTTTGATAGTTGGTCTCGGGTTAACCGGATGTTGGAAGCCTTGAACCCAACGCTGCGAACCCGCAAATTCCATTCCAAACGTGAGTCTGCAAAGTGCTTTGAAAATCTACAAAATCGGTAGGGAAATAGGATGCGATTTATCTCAATTCCTTATGCAATTCCGCGGTCTATCTCCACTACTCCTCACCGCAACGCTATCAACTCGACTATCTTACAACTATAAAGTCGATATCTTGCCGAGCGTATATGCCTTTTAGGCGGTGAGGCGAAAGTACCATCTCACGCAGGGTTTAGAATGCTATTAAGTTGTTCGCTTTAATATTTTCAGCGATTTATCACAAGTTCTCTGTATAGTAAGTTATATAAATATCTTCTGCTGGAATTAAAATTGGAACCATTGTCGTAGTAGAATAGACAGCTGTGGGTGGATTACAGGGGCTTCAATCCTTCCCAGCATTAATTGCCTCATATTTGTGGTGGCTCTGGCTGTCTTAAATGTCGGAAGTCGGATGCGACTCTGTTGCAATTTTAGCCAATATCAGGATTTTTGTCTTCTCGATTGTCTTTTTGCCTGACTTCCTGCTAGGATTTCTGTTGGTGCAGCGACAGTATAGTCGTATAGTTTGCAGCGTTCATTACTGGCTTTAGTGGCTATTAATAACATTAGAGCACCGGCTTAAATGAGATAGCAGGAAGATGGAGTGAGCGCAAAACGTGGACGCAAGCAACATTATTAATAAATTACTGGGAGGAAAGAAATATTTTAAGAGTTGCACTTCGTCATCATCCCAAGTCGCCCAACCCCAACGATAAGCGAGCAAGTGTAGACGTTGGCTATAGGTTTCATTTGCACTGACTGCCTCTCCTCCTTCACGTCTTGCTTTATCGCAACGAACGCGCTCAGCAGAATGAAGTAACGAAGGCGGAGGTCTCATTTTAGTGAGTTGTGTTTATGTGCTGTGGGTGAAAGAAGGCGGAAATTCTCGGGTGTCCTATAAAACAAGGCACAAAACCCAGAAAGAATTGGCTCCAACATGCGTTGTATGTGGTAGTAGTAGCAGGAGTTGGTGGTGGTAGTGGTATATGGCGTTGCGAAGAGGGAGTATTTCCAATTTTGGAATAGTCATCACCTCAGCAGTCAGCACAGGTGGTTCAGAACTCCCTGGAGGAGGTGCTGCTAGCAACATGCTTTAGTTTTTCGAATTTTCCGTAACTCAATTAAAACTTTCTCCTTGTTTGCTTCCAGGCTGGTCTTCATATACGATGAGCTGAAATAGGATGCATTCGAGCGCAGTCGCCTGTTGCCTCCTGGTGATCGCGCTTTGTGGCCCGGCCGGCTCCAACGAGGCGCCTCCAACCGCACATCAACTCCATCATCCTCCCGACGAGTTCCACTTCACTAGTCGCTCATACAATGTCAGCATACCGGAGAACAGCGTTGCGAAAACGTACGCGGCGCCGGCCCCCGGCGATGGACGCATCGGCATCCCCATTGCACAGCCCACCGTCCTCACCGAGGTGCGCTTTAAAATCGTCGCCGGCGATAAGGATAAGTTCTTTAAGGCGGAGGGTCGGCTAGTGGGGGATTTTTGCTTTCTGTTTATCCGGACGCGAACGGGGAATAATGACGTGCTCAACCGCGAACGCAAAGATAAGTACTTCCTGGAGGTGCGCGCCACTGCCACGCTGCGCGACAATAAACAGCAAGTGGTGCTGGAGGCGACCACCAACGTAATCGTCACCGTGCTGGATACCAACGATCTCAATCCGCTCTTCTATCCGATCGAATACAACGCGACCGTATTTGAGGATACGCCTGTGCACCACAGCATCCTGCGCGTTCTGGCTGAGGACGCTGATCTGGGTCGCAACGGTGAAATTTACTACAGCTTCGGGGAGGAGACGGATCAATTTGCTGTACATCCCATGTCAGGTGTTATATCCCTTACGAGACCCTTGCGCTACAATGAAGGTACATATCACGAGCTCACCGTTCTGGGCCAGGACAGAGGCGGCGTGTTTCGCCCATTAGGCACATCCACGATGAGCAAGGCGAAGGTGCGCATTCGAGTAAAGAAAGTGAATCTCTACGCGCCTGAAATACGAGTCAAACAGCACCCGCAAATTGTAGAGAATTCTAACGCTGATATTTACGCTATAGTGAACGTGTCAGACCGCGATAGTGGTATACATGGAGAGATTCGAAGCCTGGAGATTGTTGATGGTGATCCAGATGGCCACTTCCGTATTAGGCCCACCTCCCAGACCGGGGAGTTCAACATCGAGGTGCTCAAACTTCTCGATAGGGAGAGCACGCCTCAGGGGTATTCTCTGAAGTTGCGGGCTGTCGATCGAGGTATTCCGCCGAGAGAGAATTATAAGGCTGTGCAGGTCCGCCTTGCGGACCTCAATGATAACGCGCCTGTCTTCAATAAGGAGATCTACGAGGTGAAAGTTCCGGAAGTGGCGCCGGTCAATACGCCATTGATAAGACTGAAAGTCACCGACGCCGACGAGGGCAAAAACGCGCAGGTCTTCCTGGAGATTGTCGGCGGCAACGAAGGTGGCGAGTTTCACATCAATCCCGAAACCGGGATGCTGTACACCGCTGTCCCGCTTGACGCCGAAGTCAAGGCTTTCTACAGTCTGACGGTCTCCGCCATTGATCAGGGCAACGCCGGCACCAGGAAACAATCATCGGCAAAGGTTAAGATATACGTCGAGGACACCAATGACAACGATCCCATTTTTGATCGGGCCGAAATGACCGTGTGGATCGATGAGAATATGCCGTCAGGGACGAGTGTCACCACTGTTCATGCAAAGGATAAAGATCGTGGAGAAAATGCATATATTTCATACTTGATCGCCAACCTAGGCAAGGTCCCCTTTGAGGTGGATCATTTCTCCGGCGTGGTAAAGACGACCGCGCTCTTGGATTACGAGCGAATGCGACGGGAGTATGTCCTTAGGGTGCGCGCTTCCGATTGGGGATTGCCGTACAGAAGGCAAACAGAAATGCAGCTTACCGTTAAGGTTAGAGACGTTAATGATAATCGGCCACAATTTGAGCGGGTGGATTGCAAGGGACACGTACCGCGCTACATCCCAATCGGAAGTGAGATTATTACTCTTTCGGCAATTGATTTTGATGCCGGGAATATTATATCGTACCAAATTGAGTCGGGAAATGAAGATGGTTGCTTTAGCATTGATGCAACTAGCGGGTCCATTACGGTGAGCTGCGATCTTAATGACGTCGGCGTCAGTGAACGGGAGCTGAACGTCACCGCCCGTGACGGTCTGCACTTTGCTGACCAAGTGCGCGTTTCCTTTCAATTGGTGAAGGGAAAACGCAAGGCTGTGCTGACCGACGAGGCTGGGTATTTCGATTGCAAGGAGACCGGAGTGGCTCGTCGTCTTACAGAAGTGTTGGCAGCGGCGGAGAACAACAATCGCCCACCGGCGCAGGAAGAGTTCGCCATGATGCCCACGCGCTACGGGCAGAACGTGCACACGCCCGAATTCATCGACTTCCCCGTGGAGATTAAAGTGAACGAATCGGTCGCACTCGGCACGACGCTGATCAAACTGCGAGCGCGCGACAGGGATCTGGGCTATAATGGGAAACTGATTTACGGCATATCCGGCGGGGACGAACACAGCGTGTTCTGCTTGGATATGGACAGTGGTGAATTGAAAGTCATTGGATATTTGGATCGCGAGCGTGAGGTGGAGTACTTGCTGAACGTGAGTGTGTATGATTTGGGAAAGCCACAAAAATCCGCCTCTCGGATATTACCCATTACCGTACTGGATGTGAATGACAATGCTCCGAAATTTGAGAAGTCTCTAGCTAGCTTTCGGGTGACGGAGAATGCAATGAATGGCACGACTATATTTAGGGCTAATGCTACAGATGCTGATGCTGGTGATAATGCTAGAGTTACATATTCTTTAGTAACGGATACCAAGGACTTTTCTGTGAACAAGTTTACAGGTGTCCTCTTGGTGTCGAATCCGTTGGACCGAGAACGACAAGAAGTATACGAGTTGCGAATACGTGCCACTGATGGAGGCGGAAAAGGACCCGATAACCCCCCGCTCTTTTCCGAAGCTCTAGTTCGCATCACAATTGATGATATTAACGACAATGCGCCCAAATTCAACCTTCCCAGTTATACGGTCAAAATCAGAGAGGACATACCAAAGGGCAGTGTGGTGGCAGTGGTGTCAGCGTCCGATCCAGATCTGGGCCCAGAAGGTGATATTCTGTATTCGTTGGAGGACAGTGATAGTGATGGCACTTTTAAGATTGATCGCCTCTCCGGCACAATACGCACAACCAAACCGCTGGACTTTGAGGAGCGGCAAGTGCATAGCTTAATGGTGTTTGCGACCGACTGCGGCAATCCAGCCCTGTCGTCCGAGACGAGTGTAACAGTGAATGTAGTGGACGTCAACGAGAATCTGTACGCGCCGCATTTCGGTGACTTTGTCGTTGCGGGTTCTGTGTCGGAGAACCTGCCCGTCGGCAGTGTGGTGATGCAGGTGAACGCAACCGACCAGGATGGCAAGGGGGAGGACGGGCGCATCGAGTATTCCGTCCGCGACGGCGATGGGATTGGCATATTCAGCATCGATAATACAGGTTAGTGCCTACTGCTAGAATCACAGCACGTGCATTGAAACTTTACTAATTATTAAGGATTGGCTATGACAATGTTTATTCGTATTTTAAACATTCTGCTTAAACTACTTGGATCGTTAAATACTTTATGCACGGGCACCACGATAGACCTTGAATTACACTGTTATGACCAGCTTACACAGTTTCTAGCCCGTGCATAAAGTATTGTACGCTATTCTTGTGTTATTAGCTTTTCCCGTGCTCGCTCGCTTCACTCGGCTCGCGCTCCCTAAACGCTCGCACGTTAAAAGCCCAATAACGCTACTTGTTGCGTAAAATACTATTAATTATCGCACTACCACCTAACGTACTTATTTTTTTGAAATTGCATTTCATCTGTTTAATATTTCGATGTTTAGGGAGCGAAATTCGAATTAACATTGTCACAGCTCAGCCTTAGGATGGGATGTAATGTAATGTAACAAAGCGGGGCATGCTACAATATTACAAAAGCTCGCCAGCTCGGATTAATAAAGCAAAAAGCCACAAGCTGCTGCGAAAATCGTAAAAGTGACGTGTTTTGCAAGTTGGACGCGACTGTTCTCGATCGGGAATTTCGTTGTGACGTGCACACGATAATGGCGTGTCCGTGTGTTAATAGAGGGCCTGCGTTGAGCTTCAACACTTCAAGTGACAAGTGCGTTCAGCCCCTAACACAGTCCACACGATGGATCCAACACTTTTGAAAAGCTCCAACATGTCCCACAACCCACATGCAACACGCAGCGATCGCCAAAATGAAGCGCTAAACTTCCGGTCAAGCATTTATTGCTTCACATTCTCTGTGCGCAGGGCGCAGCGTTTGTATGCATTTTCGCGCCGTTTAATTGCAACAGTGTGTGCAATTGTAAAAGCTCTGGACGTGTTTGTACACTGACCCGAATGTTGATGATGATGACGAGTCAACTCGCTGCGAGTATGTCGACATGTGTTCCCGCACTTAATTGAAGCGGGAGCCTTGTGCTTTACGGAGGGGTGCAAACATTGTTCGGTGCTGGTAATGCATGCGGAGGCGGCGGCGTTGGTCATAACGGCCGTTCATACAAATTCACTTCATTATTGCTGAAGGGACACCATTTGTCCTTTCGCTGGGAGCGTTCTATGATCATTTTATTGCCGCGCAGTTTCCACCTCAGACGCCATGCATTTGTCAACTATATCCCTAGAGGAGGGGGGAGGAGCCCTTAGAGGGAATAATCTGATTCGTATAAATAGGCGCCGTTTAAATTTTACGCCAGCGCAGATGGAAAATGGGCGGGAAATGGCGCGGGAAAAAATTTCAGGTGCTTTTAGATGCGACTGCTTGTGTCGTCTATGTAATGGACAAAAATAACATCCAATTTCCTGCTCCCTACTCGCCCATTCTATTTTCGAAGACCGGTCTCGGATTCATTTCATCCAGAAATGTCGATTTTTCTCTCGTGGCGTAATCTAGATTGCTTCTTCGTTTCCTGACTTCAGGGGCGCACTTCCCGGAGAAAACGCTTCGACATAAGTTTTACCTTTTCATTCATCTGTGTTTACCGAAAGAGGAAGGGCAGCAATACACGACTCAGGTGTCTAAATTTCTGCGTATTTTGATTGCATTCATTTGATCCATTTGCTTTGCGATTCGCTGAATGTTTAGATATCCATAAAATAATAACAAATGTATATTTTTATGATATGAATTTCCAGTGTATTCAATATACATATATGTTATCAAGATCGCTATTATCTGTCACACCTATAGTTTAGTAACTAATATTGAACAATATTAATTTATTTAAAAAACAAAAATATATTTTGAAAAAATTAATTGCAATTTTCAATGAGCAATAACTCATAAACTTACATAATTGTGAAATTCCTTTTTATTGTGTAAGTTGGCAAATTTCATGCCCTTTCCAGCGATGTTATTGCATGTTCGAAATGTTAACAAATTCATTATCTAATCAACAAATATGTCACCCAAAACACGTTTGTGGAGGCGCCGGGAAACAAATGTGTTTCTCCATTTGAAACTTTGAGCTCGAAAAAAAACGCATTTTGCATTCTCAGATTTTTCTCGACTTTTAGTATCTCTAAAAGGTACCAGCAACGACCTAAAAAATTCAAACCCTATCATTGTGGCGATTAGTCCGACCTAAAACCCTATTTCTCCTGCCTTACTAATGAAATTGAATAGAATAACAAGTTGTAGTGCATTGTGCAACTGTGTAACATTTTGTGTATCTAAACCTCTCATCCATTGGTCGCTTACCTAGCTGTTTTCAAGGGTGCGTGGGTGGGTCGCACTGGATGAATGGTTTCCTTCCAGAACGTCGCCGCCGTAGAAATTTCGGAATGAATGCCTCGCCGATTGAATCGACGTCAAGCGCCGAGGTCGCAATAAAATAGAATCACCTTTTAAAGGCGCGAATTGCTTCACCGCGCAGTGCGCACCGTCCTAAATTAAACCTTTTCATTGGATCATTGATGGCGGTGCAAAATCGTATTAAATTGCGGATTCCTCGAGTCCTCTCGAGAGAGCGGCAAAAAATTACCATTAATATTAATTTCGATTGTCGTTTTCGCCTGTGGGTGGCTACTGGCTAGAAGCTGGCGCACATGGCTGCGATAAATGGGCCGTTTTTGCCACTCTTTACTCCGTTTTATGAAGAGCTTCGCAAGCACTTTAAAACAACTCGCAAACAGCTCAGCACAAAAACCCGATTGGTTCGGCTGCTCGGCGATGAGAGGAAACCGAGGACATGAATGTTGTTGAGCAGCGTCCTTTCCCAGTTATACAGGATGTTGGATGTTGGGAGGTCGTTGGGAGCATGTGTGGGTACGGAAGCGACCGATAAATATACAATTAAGGAAGACCGATTAATGGGGACTGCGCCACTTTGTGCTTTTGCTGAAGCGTCCCGTCGATCAATCGGTTTTCCATTATTTTGCAATCATCGTGCCGCAAAGTAAATTTGTGGCGTGGCTAAAAACAATTTTGTCTATTTTTATGTACACGCCAAATGCGATTTATACATCTGCGAAAGAAATGAAGCATATTATAAAAGTCCAGATTCCAGATGTTTTTTTGCAAATGGATACCGAGTGTCCGATATTAATATCCAGACACCAGACGCGCGTTCGCGTTTCTATTTGCTCTTCATTTGCCCTTCATGTATGTATTTTATCGTTTTTGCTATGTACTCTTCTATCGGTCTCTGCTCATCGTGCTTGCGCAATATGTTGGCCGATGTTTGGCTCTCGGGTTTTTTTTTTATTATCTGAAGCGAGTGGCAACGGGCAGGTCACTTCGATTCGGCAATTTCGAAATTACCGTCGCCACTTCGCCCTTCATTCCCAGCCAGCGAACGAACGCTCGAACTCGCTCTACCCCAAGCCGCCAATGTGGAAGCTGAGTGGGATCAACTATCCGCATTTGCAGCAGGAACTGCTCCCATTCCCACACACGGCGGTTTGGTTTAAGAGCCTCACAGTCCCACAACCTCCATGACCAGCGCGCACTTTTTACATTTTTAGTCAGCTCTCTAACGAATTAACACTCCCTTTCCTGTCCTTCGTGCTTTTTTTTTTGCTGCAATGCTGGTGGTGTTGCCTCCCGCTCTCTCGTCACGTGCTTTTTATTCTTCCACTTTTCCGGATAGAGCGCCCGCTCTTTGCTCGTCGCACGTTATGCTGGAGCTTCATACCGAATCGAACTCGACGTGGCATTCAATTCGCCACACGCTTCTTTCTCTCTTTCGCCAGCGAGCTTTTTGGGCGCATGACGGTTTTGAAGCTTCTAGTATTTGGACGCGTCGTTTCATTACATTTACATTTGCGCAGCTCAAATGACTGCTAGTTTTATTTGATGGAAATTTTCATGGTGGACGCGCCGGGCATGCATTACAAAAATGGCATTGCGTAACGGGCGCAAAAAATATCGCTCAACGAAGAAAACAAGAAAAGAACTCGGCACTCACGTGAAATTACATTTACATTAAATTATGTGCCCACCTACACGTGTCGCATGCACTTAGGAATTGAAATGAAATTTTTGATTAAATATTTCACGTGTGTCAATAATCTGCTCCAAAATTATATACAATGAAATATAGCATAACACCTGAACCTCCTGAACTGTAAATTAAATAAATTGGATTAGCAATTTTATTTAATTTTCAGCTGCAGCCGGTGGAACGGTGGAAAAATGAAATGAAAATTGGTTGGAAAGCGGATTAATAAGGCTGTGGAGGCGCCGCCAGAAAAACACACAATAGTTCGCCCATGCGAACATCCTCCGGGGACACCCTTCGCTGCACTCGTCGACCAGTTGTTGGGCATCATGGGGAATAAAGAAAAATGAAAGGCAATAGGAAAATTGCATTCGGTTTTGCACATGGCGTGCATGTTTTGTGCGAACTTTTGAATGTAGCCCCCGCACACGTTAATTAATTAGCGTTGACACTTAATTACACTAATTGACTGTTTCAAAGCTATTTTACCCCTTTGCCAACTGAAAGGAACGGGTGGCGACACGAACATAAAATCTCTGATTACTCTCAGTGGCCATGCGAGGAATGACTCTCAATCAGACTTATTTGCTTGTTTCCAATCGAAAATCACAAAAAACCTCACCAACGTTTTTAATTTAGTACGTGATTATTTCACGAAGGTTGTTGAAGGTTGTTGTTTTCTGGTTGAAGTATTAATTGTTTGCTTATTCTATTTGCCAACATGAGATGTTGATGTGAAGTGGAAAGATACAACGAAGAAGTTAACAAACAATATATGATTGGACGTATTCATTTTGTCAACACAATTCTAATTGAAAGCGGATAACAATCACACTGGAAAACCAACACGGCACAGTACGGATGATGTATTTTTCTGGGACAAGCACGAAAGCTCTCTACATAAACGTACTAGGAAAGGAGATGTTGAAAGCAAAAGGAAATTAAAGAATTTCGTAAATCCACACTCACGAACTCGACAAAAAATAACAGTCTACAAAAAAAAAACAACATTTACTTAGGGAGACATTAGAGAGCCCCTTTTGTGAATCTTGCTATGGGCCGATGTTTTCGAGATTCTAATGTCTCCCTTACCCTTATGCGTTATACATACCTATAATGTGCTTTCTGTTAAATTTGAGCCCTTGGCAACTGAAAAGAAATAGAACGCAATTCTGAAGAGGTCGTTTTCCATTTTAATGCTTCCAAGAATTATCCACCGCAATGTTCGCAAAAAAAAACTAGGTTTGTGGCGAATGCTGGTGCTATTATTTCGAGTGGAAGAAGGATATTAAAGTTAATAGTTCAGAGGTACAGGTACAATTTTCCATTCGCATGTGGTGATGATTTCGCTTGTCGGGCGTTGCGTGATTGCTAATAAGTTCCCCTTTTCGTGACGTGATGTGTTATGTAGTACGGAGCAGCATTTGCGAAACGAAGTCGGAGGGTGAAAAACCCCCGAGCGAAGAAAACTCGCAAACTTGTAACAGTCACTGGCAGGGAGTTAATAATGGTGTAATTTGAGTATAGTTCTGGTGCACATTTTAGTGTACACTCTCGTATATAGCGTGATGAACTTTTTTATGTCACTGCAAATGTATGTCAATATAAAAAAGACAATTTCAGTATTTCACCAATGACACCGGAAGAAAAAAAACATCAACTTTACTAGCAGCTTGGCAGCTGTATAGTTTCGATTTGCGAATGCACTTCTGTTTTCAATGAGCAGTGCATTATTAAGATTCTGCGCATTTCGCAGTTGATTGACAGTTATGCGCAGAGAGGGGAAATGTGTGCGGTTTGGTACACTCGCTTCGGAAATGGAATTGAAGCGAATCTTGATCGTTTTTCATCATCATCTCACGTAGATGGAAGCATGCCATCATAGAATATGGCAAATGAAATATCATTTGAAATAATTTTCACTCGCGTGTTCGCCATCGCTTCGTGTGCATTGGATTTACGAACATCTTTTCCAAATGATCTTTCTTTTTAATATTAGTGCAGGAAAAATTGATTTTTTGGTCGGACTAATTCCCACTTTGAAAAAAGTTTTTTTTAACATACTAAAAGTCGAAAAAAATCTAAGAATGCGAAATGCACTTTTTTCTTGCACAAAGTTTCAAATTGAGAAACACATTCGTTTTCCCGGCGCCTCCACATTTTACTTTTAGAGACGTGTTTTTTGATTACGCATTTTGAACATGCAAAAGCTCATTGAAAATTGCCAATTATTTTTTCAAAATAAATTTTTGTTTTTCTTGCCAATGAGCGGTATGTATTTGATTGTTGCTGTAACTTACGTGCACTGTGAAATATATCAAATTAAAAGAAATTTCACGCTCTTCCCAATGATGCTAATTTGATCATTGTGGTTGTTCTCATTTTTGAGTTATTGGGAGTTGAGTAAAAATAATCGCGTTATTTGATTGAAAACCCTACAAGAAGCGATATCTTGAAAACTAATAGCCCATGATGAAATTATGATAGAATATGGCGGCCAGGATAAAATTATGGCATATGTGTCGATTTGAAAATCCACCCCATTCGTGTTCGTGTACTTCTGTAAAATAAAAATGTTGGTGGAGGCGCCGGGAAACGAATGTATTTCTCTATTTGAAAATTTTTTGTCGCTCAATGTACTTCTTTTAATGCCATCTAAAAATCCTCTAGAGGAATTACGCGATTAATGGGACACCCTCTATATGTTATGTAGTGGATCGTCAATATTTTGCAAACTTACTGATTGCAAATCACGCGGTCGTAAAAATTGATGGCTTCGATAGGACAAGCAGCGCGCCTGAAATGGGCAATGCAATATTGGCCATCGGTGGTGGCAGCGTAGGCGGCGGTGACTCCGAAACGCAATCGTAAACTTTGATAGTATACGGCACGCTGCGGAGAGTTGCAGCGGTAGCGGTAGGCGGCAAGCAGAGCTAAAGTTGATTAAAAGTTTCCAGCATCGCGTTTTCGTTATTAAATCGCAACCCCAAACCATCAGAGGCTCTCCGGCCTCAGCAATGAGGTCGCATCAGCAATGTTGTACTGTTAGTTACCGCGCTCTTTTAAAAAGTATATCGATATTACTGGTTTTGCAGCGGAATCCAAGTATTTACATAACTTGAGGTTTTTGAAACGAAATTAATTTGCAGACTTCGGCCAAATTGAATTGGGATTCTGTAAACTGAGATAGTGCAAAAATAAACTACTGGCAGAGCACTATAGTGCTTTTTTCATATTAAAAAGCTGGTTTTTATATCGCTTTATCAGAGCTTGTTGTGTCACGCATCGTCGAGTTATTAAATTTTTACGTGCAACGTGTGCCGTGCCTCGTGTTTCTATAAGGAATAATTGAAAAACTTTATTAATTCCGAAAACCGAAGACATTTTTCTCCCAGCCTGTGTTGTACAGGGTGTGTATACATTCGCTGATAATAATTACTTAGCGCTATTCTTGGGTTAATTCTGAAACGAAAACATCTCTGACAACTCACAATACGTGCATTGGGGTTTCACGAGAATCTCGAAATTCAAGATCAAGATCAAGATTTTTCTTTCAAGATCAAGACAAGAATTGCCAAATTATTTCTTGGAGATTTGTTCAAGATCGAGATTAGTTATGTCAAGATTTTGCAAGATCAAGATCAAAATATCAAGATCTTGAAATTTTGGAATTTAAACATTTTCATTTGCATTTAGTACATTTACATAACGACTTGAAATCGTTTTGAATTCAAATCGATTTCAATCCCTATCAACAACTTTTTTATTGCATATTTTGCAATTCGCCTCTTTATCAGTACGGTTCACTTGGTTGACATTGAAAAAGTCTGCGGACTTTGCTTTCTTCTTTGCACTGGGAGTATCCTCATCTTGCTCACAATCCATAATATCACT
>JARJDQ010008914.1:0-14494 GCA_030264215.1 Geostiba sp. GC000077 | reverse complement strand
GCATGTGCAACTGACTGTAGGCAACTTCTTCTGCAATCTCATTACGAAACTAGTTGCTTATTGAATTCATTAAGATACTCCATCATTAAACTGGAACTTTACGCATTGTATGCGATGTTATAATGACCAATTTTAGAGGTCGTTGTAGAAAAAGAACATTACGTGTTTTTAAAAACTGCAATAAAATTTCTTTCCTTTCCGCGTACATATGGTTGCCTATAATAATTATTCATTCTGTTCCATGTTCTGTTCTGTTTGATAATAAAAATTAAGAAATCATACGTAAGCACACGTAAAATTGGATCAATTCATAAATTAAAATACATACATATTAATGATGGCCATAAGTTATATGGTAAATGGCGAATGCCTTTAAATGTTTTGCCGTTCCTTGAATCTCGAATGTGTGATGGTGGTGCGCTCTGCGCGTTGCTGGGTAGTGGGTCTGCTTGCCGGCCCGCATTAATTCATTAGAACAATAAAAACAGGCAAAGGAAATAAAAATATGAAAAATGCGACCGGCGGCGGTCGGTAATAAACTCGGAAATATTACCGCCACATTACGAGCATCGCGGACGGACGCCATGCAATTACCTTTTTTTTCGGGGAGGTAACGCGCGCGCATTTGTTTTACTTGTTCAGCCTGCCTGAATGCGAATGGGAATGAGGGAATGCATGTGGCATAACAACGCACCAGCACAGCTGAAATAAGAGCAGAGTACTTATATATGCCTATTACTTTTATTATATGCTGACTTCAGAGCTGAAATTAGAATGCAACTTAACCAAATAACAGATCTTATTATTGTGCTACGTTCTCTCTCTAGGGCTTTTAGTAGTGTTACTTTGTTTGTAATTTTATGCTGAGTCCAACACTGTGCAGGAAAATTAATCATGTTTAGGTCTTTCCCTTTAATCTTTCAATTTCACATTTCTGTTGTTGTTTACCCGGCAGCGTGTTTAGCGTGCCTCCCGTGTTACTCATGTTTCGCTTTCGTTTCGTTTCAAAGCGTTCCAATTTTTCATATTTCCCGGTATTTTTTTTTATTCACAGCTTCGTTCCCACTGGCAGTTGGCAGCGCGAGCGATTTGGATGATACGCGGCGCGCCGGGGTCGTGTGCGTGCTCCCAAAAGGTTTCGGCAAGTGTAAGAAGAATTTAATCTAAATTACCGACATGATAAATGCGTTTTCGTGGTCTGAATAAATAAACCATTAAGCCTCGTCTCCGCGCGCTAGCACGCCAATACCAATGCAACCGCAAATTATGCCAACATTGCATAAAAGCATTACTGGAAACAAAAGAGCTAGAAATACGATCCATGAATTACATAATATGTATGTACAATAATAGAAAGTTGCTTTAATTGAGGTTAATTTTCCCTACTGGTATTATTAAGTTGCTAAGTAGCTTTGAAGATTCGTTTTTGCCCATAGAGACATTTTTAAATCACAATATCTTTATTATTATGCGAATATGCGATTATGGCCATAAACAGTTAATAATTTAATCTTCTTATATTTGTTTGCAGATAAGTCTTCTTTCTGTATGATGCATTCATTTTCGCATGTCAGATGTCAGTTGATCATTTCATTCTCATGGTCGTCGTCGTTAGTGTTCTCTTTTCGTGTCAGAACGTCATAAGTGCATTAACAGTGCCCAGTATGATGATGGTGGCTTTTTTCGAGATTCTACTTTCGAGACTGAGCCTGAGCTTTCATTAAAATGCGAGATTTCAATTAAGATTTCGACAACGTCGACGTCAACTTGTCAATATTGTGCTTGACGGGTGCTTCGTACATTACTTGCAGTAGTTGCTGTGATATTTATGCAAAATTATCATTGATTTTTGTACGGGTTCCCTACACAACGCCTCTTCCTTCTCATTTCGCGTATCTAATTTTCAGAGAATATCAGCTACGTCAATGCAATTATATTGATTGCTCTGAGCCCTGGGGCTTTCGAGCGTTCGAAAAGTGGATTATTCTTTCTTCATTTATTCTTCGTCATCTTCGCGATGAGTAACGAACAGAAATTCGAGCGGATGAAAGAATAAGCGTGAATCGAATTTGTAATTAAAGTGATCCTGATCAGATATTCGGCATGTTTTCTTCTGGCAGCCTAAGAAAAAAAAACCAATATTGTAAAGTAAATGTCTAAGAAGGATGACGGCGAAAAATGCAAATTGCATTTCTTACAAATTATTTATGCCATAAGCAAACCTTCAATTAAGGTAACTTAATGCAAACTATGTTCGGAATCTAAATTTAGGCCGTGCATTAAGTACATTACCATTTTACATTGAAGCCTTTTTACACGAAGGAATTATGAACGCAGAGACAAATGGAAGCCATTGGTAGTCATCGTCTCCCATTTAGAAGTTGGTTGTTTTGTTCTTGTGTTGTTGTGGCTAAGCGCCTAAAGCGAAACATGTTTTGTTCCACGACTTAATACTCACTTAAGACATAATACTTCACGTTCTCCAAACGCTCCTGCCTCGTTGCCTAACATTTTCGGACGGCGGCTAATGATAATGCCTTGCTTGCCTACCAAAATGCCTTTTCCCATTGATGGCAATGATGACGGTATGGGGAGCCAAAGTGCCTTCTGGGCCCACCAACTACAGAAGGTGGTAATTATGCGGTTAAACTTTAAAATATGATTATTCAAACTTCCATTTCCAACGAAAACAAAAATCCAATCGTCTACTGATCTCCTGGCCATAAATTCTATTTTATTCCCGAGCCTAATCAGTAAATGAACACGAACATCTAAAAATCGGAGCGAACTGGCAGCAGTCTTTGTTGCTGAAACAAAAGCAAGAAGTGATTGATCATGCCACAAACATCCGTGATTTTGTTCGGTCTTAACTCGTTGCGTCATGTTTGAGCTTTCGGCTCTGGCTTTTGTCCAGGCATATTTTCAATGTTTTAAATTTCGTATTGTGCATTCAATGTGGTGCGTTGGGCGGTTTCGGGCTTCTTGCGCCTCGGAACAATGCGGGAGTGCAAAGAACAGGAACAATGGACACATTTCTCGCAACAATGGCGCAACAAAAGCGCTGTTTGCCCGGTGCGGCGTTCGCGAACCGGGAGAAATTAATTATAATTAAATGCGCGCCATTAATATCCTTCCCCTTGCCTATTTGCCCTGCATCGCAATCGAACACATGTGCCCAACACTAAGCAACACCAAAGCAGGATAAAAGTAAAGTAACAGGTTCTATTCTAGTTCTGATTCCAAAAGTTTGCTTTGATAAAATTATTATATACAACACACCGTGTTGCTTGGATTGCATTGGGTTTTTGGCCAAATAATGAAGAATCACTTTTGAACTCTATGGGCACTCTCCACATTTCTCGAATAATATGGAATTACAGCTTTAATATATCTAGATTTCGCTGTTCTATAATTTTGTGCCAACTGTCTACACTGTCTACTACAGTGCTGTATCAACCTCAAGAAGAAATCGAAAATTATTTTTATTTCTTTAATGTTCATCAGCTATTGGGAGTTGTTTGAAGTTTTCAACACTTTACAAGAAGTGTAGATTTGACATCACCGGATCAAACATTCAAAATTACTATTAAATTTTTGCGGATGCCTTCTAGGAGTGCTTAAGCTTACAATTACACGCGTAATACATTGATAAGTTCAATATTTCCTTACCTAAATTTCAAACTTTTTAGACCTCTCATATGAAAACGAAGAAAGATATATTTTTTTTCTTTTCGGTTAATTTATCCAAATAATTCAAAGAATACCGCGACGTGTCGCTCTGACACTATTTAACAAACACCCTGTATAGGTAAATTTTAATACTTACCGGTGCTTTAACTCCTTTGACTTCTTTGTATGGCGGCCTCCATCCGTCTTGAATGTGTTTCCAAGCAACCGCCTGCTCTCATTTCATTCGCATTTGTTTGGTTTTCGCCTTTTGTACTAGTGTTTGCAGTTTTCATGTTTCGGCGCCAAAATGGGCCCTAATGATGCTTCAATTTGGAAACGACTAAAGGGGTTTTAAACTCTCAGACTACTCCCGATTTGCGGGAGCGCTTACGAAGCAGCTTACAATCGGTGGTCGCGAACCAAGAACCATACAGCGAGAGCTGTGGAACAAGAGCCTGCTTTGGCAAACGAGAAAGGGGTTAGACGGGCTTCCCTCGAGGATCTAATTATCCTGTAAAGTCTCAAGTCGAAATTCCCAACCCCCTAGGGAGGCAAAACATAAAAGAATGGAACAGTTGTCGAGGCGTCGTAAGGGGAAACAACAATGGCATTAAAGTGTTGAAATTAAACTTATACTTAGGAATATACGCTGAATACTGAAAAGAAGTAAGAAAGCAAACATAATGGGCATTAAAAAATATAAAAACTTAATTTTAGCCCAGCTACGAACCTTCGCACACATCGCAACAAAATTCTAATTATTTTAATGACGAAGGGTTCAAAATTTAATTAAAATGTTGCCGAGGCTAATTTGACCCCACCCATATTTCTTCATTATTTATTAGACGAGCGTCAGAAAAACGTCAAAAACATCACACATGTGGCTAGAAATTGTAATTTGAATTTCCCGTTTGAGAGCCCGTTCGAATTTTGGGTTCCTAGCCTCCGCGATGACATTTGCTAGTGCTAGCCGCACGAACATTTCAAATCTATGCGCGGGTATATACTCCGACTTTGCTGACTTGGGTCTCAAATTACCAATTGAAATTTTGATGACTTCCTGAATATAATTATTCGTCGCCGAATGTTGCGTCGAATATGGAAATGCAAAGATGAAAAATTCTCAAGTGTCGGGGAATATTATGCATACAGATAAGTTTGAAGGGAGCGGGCGCGCACGCCGACATGCGTCACGATGAATATACATGCATTCATCGCCGGCCCCGCCGCGACGTATGTATAAATAACGAAGAGATAGCGCGCGCCGCCGAACGCAGAAAGCACTTATCTCGAGCGGAAGTAATCTGCATATCTGCCACGAGAGGCGGACCGTTGCCTAAACTCAGGTTTATGCTCGTAAACTCGCTGCCCCAACCTTTTCCAAATCACATGTGTGCACCCTGTGTGCACACGTATGTGGGCAATCTCTTCACATGTATGTGCTGTTTTCGGTGAAAATTAGGCCAATTTAATCCGAAATGAATTATTTACTTGGTGGAAGAATTCCTCAGATTCGGTTATGGTTTTTTGTTTTTGAATCTTGAATCAACAAGTTTCCCAGCTCCCAGGTAAAAATATCAATTGGGAAATAGGGAAATAAAATGTATTAACATTAAATGAAGAATGAAAAAAAAAGAATTATTCCATAATATGGTGATAATATTTTTATGGTATTCAGGGTGGACAGAAGGTGGTAAAGGGGTGGGCAAGGGGTGATTCTCCTATGTCATTCGAAGCAAAATATGAAATCCGTTTGTGAAAATATTTTACCGTTGTCTATTTAATCGCTTGGAAAGTTTTGTTTTCAACTTCTAAAATACATAAAATAATCTTTTGGGTTATTAGTGGATGTTAAGTTCAACAATTCGGGACGCATTTTCCAAAGTTTCATTGAGATCACTTGTGTCTTTCAATGAGTAATCATTGATGATAACAGTTCTTCAGCACAACTTTTCAAAGGAAAGTACATTTGGCAACACGTCATTACAATTAATTGAAAATCGAAGTAAGGAAACATTTGAAGAGATTTTTAATGTTTAATCAAAGTGACCTTTGCTTATCAAACTCTCAGTCGCCGATTACGTTTCACCATTTCACGCAATTCCATCGCATTTTTCTGCTAGTTTTCTATGTCAAGTTTGTGTGTACCGCTTCGTGTTCCCAAAATGGACTATCAATATTTAAACCGTGACTCTCAGTGACCCTCGCCGTTATCCCGACGCACACCTACCATGCGCCGAAACCTTCAGACGATTGTATGTACCAGCATTTAATCGACTTCGGATTTTTGCACGAGTAAGGAACACCGACACGGAGCAGTAGGGACATCCCGGACACAGAGAATTGGATATTCCAAACCAAACGTTTGTTCCGACCGACTCCTGACCATTACCATCTTTACCACTTGGACCGAGCGCGTAGCAAAAGAGCCAAATATCGAGTCGAAAAATGTGGAGGGATGAATGTCATTTCATCAGGGATTCACAACTCGCACAACTTGCATTATTGGGCAGTAGAGAATCCTCACGTGGTCAAGGAATTTGGAGACCAAACGAAGTTCTCCGTAAATCTCTGGTTCTTTTCAGAACCACAAATTTTACAACATAAAGAGAGTAATAATATCATTAAAAAAATAAAGTTCCAATTTAACGCGGTTTGGGTGGCCTGCATTTATAGGACTTTTCTGAATGCAAGATTTCTCGTTGTTTTTGTGGTTTAAAATTCTCAATAATTGGGTCTATTTTAATTGATACATAAGATGTGAGAGCCAGTTTTTTAATTAAGGTTATAGCAATCAGTTGAAGAATAAAAAGAATTAAGTTATTTTAAAATTGGGTCCTCAGGTGTTGGGAGTAATTAATTATAAATGCTAAAAGTGTTCCCTGCCAATCTCTGGTGCGCTTTGGAGCGCTCTGAGTCGCTTTGGAGTTATGTTTACAACTCCGATGTGAGCTGGTTGCGACCCCCGTTAATCCGCACAATTTTTTTAAATGTCAGGGTTGCTGTGGTTTCGAAAAAATGTTCAGATTTAAATTGGGTTACCATGCAAATGAGATTATTTGTTTACAGCAACTAATTTATGAATAAGCTTTAAAATGCAATGTTGCCACATTAATTAATCTTTGAGTTCCTCCTTGGCCTCCTTCAAGATAGAATATTTTTAATTTCGTCAAATTACTTGTAAAACACCACTGATGATCCTCTTTAACGGAAGGATACCAGCTTCTCTCCACCCTGTATAATAACCTTTCTTGCACCACTTCTTACACAACTTCCATTACTTACAAAATTCCGGCCGTATCGGAGGATACAGCGCTCACACGTGCTTTTCCAATTATCAGTCAATATTTATTCAATATAACAAACCAACACCAATGCTATTTTGATATTGAAATAATAATAATACAGGGAATACAGAGTGATTCATAAGTCGCGGCTTATCCTTGGAAGTTTTAGTTTTTAAAAAATAGATGGCTTTGAAAGAAGCTCATTTATCGAAAATCACGTTGGTAGAGTCTATTCGATGAGGCGAGTCACTCATATACTCATATTACCATGGTGACCATGTTATTTATACGGACACAGCACTCTTTTCAAATGCCTCCCCTCATGGAATTTACTATACCTCGTTCAGCAATGGTTCAGCGTAAGTTGTCCGATTCTGTCTCTGTTCTGTCAGGGCAATTTAGTATGTTGACAATGTTCAAAACAATTTCAGAATTATACAACGAATCGGCCAAAGAATTAAACTGTTGTTAAGCGGAGTATATAAACTGTTCTTCATGGCCGAGATAAAGAACGATAATTTCTTTGTCAAGTTTATTCCTAATTACTCTTGTGTATTAATTTAAGGTGTAATTTAATTGAACGATTATTTCATTTGTTACCTGTGTGTAGGAATTTTGATAACAAGAAGAATGCGAAAATGTACGGGATTGTAAAGTGTATACGAGCGGTTGAAGATTATTGGAAATAGGGTCATTAAGGCGCTCTGAATGGTTTCAGCTGAACCGAGGGCAATAACTGTAATAAAAGTGCACGTCATGAAGAATAGACTCAAATTGTGACAGGAAGGTGATAGTAAATAGTTCAAAGAAAAATAGGTCGATATTAAATGCGACGAAGTGAATAATAGCGTAGGTTATTAGAACTTTGGATAATTAGCATGCAATAATATGACACCATTAAAACTAAGAATTTAGATCATAGATTTAGATGGGGAGGACCCCACAGTAAATCGTAGATTTGGATGGGGAGAAAAACCCACACCTATTCCAATGGACATTTTTGATCCACTGACAAGCTACAATCCATTAAAATGTTGAAAACTGATTATGTTAAAATTCAATTCCGATTTTGCAAATTGATCAAAAATTTCATTTCGAATAGTTTAAAAATGAAATATTCTTTCAATTACAACTTAAATTAAAACAAAAGAATATGTTGATAAAAAACCTATTTCGCTCTATATCTCGGCTATGAAGCACAACTTACCTATACTTTTTTTTGATAAATATACTTCTTTCAAGGCCAGCTACAAAACCTCTAGGGATAAGTCGCCATTTATGAATCACCCGGTATTTAATAAAAATAATTTTATAGTTGCAAATATGTAAATAATTTAAGTTTTTTATTGTGTATTTGTTTGTGCCTGTAAAAGAAGTTGTAGATATTTACCAGGAATAAAACGTGCCGCCATTTCGTAAAATTTCACACTCCCGTGATAATACACCCTTTGGCGGATGTGTGCCGGTGTGTCGGCACACCAAACGCGAAACATTTGCCGATCGATCATAAATGCACTTTACGTGTTTTGTTCGTGGAGCGAAGGCAAAAGGGCATCTCGGCGGCCGCTGAAATAAATACGCACCGACGCGGCGCGGCGCGGCCGCTGTGCGAAGAGTGTGCGTTCGGACGATGGGACCGTAAAATAAGCCGTTCAATGCACGAGGCGTCCGCATCGGGAAAATAAAACCGTAAAGGGACTTAACAATGTCGTAGAAAAAAAGCCCTAAAAGTGCGCTTTTCTGTCGTTCGCGCGCCGCGTTTACGACCTCCGCGTGCGACCTTTATGCACACTCTATACCACACACACGCGCGAATGTGGACCAGGATATGCATATGCGTAACACACAACATGGCCGCCGAATGCCGAGCGTAAACAGCGCCAAACGAACGTAATGCTATGCAAACATGCAGTAAAACGTTGGGCAAACAAGTGAAGCGCATTGGCGAAGCGGCGTAGTGAATTTCCGAGAATGGAGAATAAATAATACACAACGCGGCGACGTCGCGCTGAAGACAGACGCGGGTTGTTGGGGGTTGAGGGGGGACGAAAAAATATGTGAATCCCGAGGACGCCCGTTCTTGTTTAATCAACGTATGACTTAAGTCTGCGGAGCTAAGAACCCCTAAGAAAACAAAAGGCGCATATATAAACAGTGCGAGACAAAATGTTCAAGATGGCAGCCACCAGCGAAAAACGTGCGCACATGTTCCATTCAAAAGATGTATAATGTATAACGACACATAGCACTTATCCTGCACATACAAAAAAAACTTTCAAGAAAGAAAATACGAAAATACTAATAAAAACACATTTTCAGTTGATGTATGAATACTGAAAGCGCTGCCGCCTTGGCAGTGATAGAGATTCGAGATGAAGCGGGATGGAGGTTACGAACGAAGAGATAGGCTTTAGAAAGGGCATTAAAGTATCGGGCGTGTTAAGAGTATAATACCTGTCTCGTCCGCCTCTTGTCTCATCTCAGTGCGCGGCAAGCGGCGGCGTCGGGCGTAATCTGAATTTGGGGGATGGGACCAGCATGGCATCGGAGGGTTTTACGCATCCGCCATCTCCGGCCATTGCACGAGCGCACTAGCCGAGCGCAACGTATAATCGCATTTTTATCAAGATTTATTGTGCCAGCCGCACCGAGAGCATCGCTTGGCAACGTGGCAACAGCGCCCGAAGAGACAAGTGTTGTTGTAAACGCTGACGCTAAACCGAGCACGCTTTTGATATGAAATATAAATTGTATGTTAGACAACCATACAACGCGCCCGCCCGAAACTCGGCGCGGCAGCGCATTCGTGGAAAAATTTCCCAAATGCATGCGAGAAGAATGAAGGCTTTTGAAGACATTTTTGGATGAAATATGGTAATTTCCAGATTCCAGGCAGCACAAACTTGGTTAGGTATTCGAGCAATCGGAGCTGCGATAAGGTCGAGGCCGAACCAAAATGCAACCCTCGGTTGAAACCATCACGTTGCGAGTGAATTAATCGCCGCTGAAATACAGATCGTTAAGCAGCGTTGTAACGAGTTACACGATATTGAACATTTAATACGCGCGCAATTCATTTGCAATTGCGTGGCGTGCGTGAGCAGGAGAGGAGTATTAGGCAAGGCCGCCGCACGCAGCCGTGTGTGAAAACTGAAAGCGCACATCGGCACATGTGACATTGCGGTGCCCGGGTGCCCACATTCGCATTTCGCATTTCACATTCGCTCCGCGCGCATTACGTGTTATTGCGTTCGGGGCCGGCGCGTATTACGTGCATTACGGCCCCATGATGAATCCATTGTGCGCGCTCGTTTCACGCCGCGTTCGTCACACACATGTGCGACGGGCAGAAATCCCAATTCCAACATCTCCCAACATCATCAACAACTTCCCACTTCCCAGACACAATTGCATCTTGTTCCAAAATATCAGTTAGATTGCCTTTGTTTTGACGTTATGGCAACGAAGATGCAGATGAAATACTCCTATAATGGTTTTTATAAAATGAAAATGTTGTTATTGTTTTCTTCAAATTTTCATCGGATATACTCTTTTGTCACTTCTATTTTTCTAACGGCAAAAATATGCTAGAGTGTTGTATGTATAGTGGGAATGACTTTGCCACGTTGCCACTATGCAGTATGCTATGATGTTTCCTAGACAATTTTAGCGCCCAATTTGAAAAAGAATCTGAAAAGACTCACAAAATGCTAAACTTGTATCCTAATTAATACAGGGTGTGTCTAAATTGGCGGATAATCTACACGTGGCGCGATTTATTGATTAATTCTGAGTAGAATATCTTAATAGAAAAATGTTCCAACTCTCTTCGTTTGGACACACGAAGTCATCAAAGTTACGATGTTTAGAGTACAAATAGTAACAAAATTATTTTTCGTCAAAAAGTACCTGTTTTAAAAATCGAACACATATGCAAAGTTAGTTTTCTCTTAAATAGCATCTAACCAGAATAATTAATATTTTTGTAAACGTTGACTTAAATTAATTGAAATTAATTCAATTCAAAGTTTTAAAGTGTTAACCATTCGGGTTAAATGCTATTTAAGAGAAAACTGACTTTGCAGAAGTGTTCGATTTTTTAAACAGGTACTTTTCGACGAAAAACAATTTTGTTATTTTGCATATTTGTAAGCAAAAAATCGTAACTTTGATGACCTTGTATTTTAGACGCAAGCAGCAGCTGCACCAAATTAATAGAACCTTGCCTTACGTCATTTACGTTCAAGGTAAATGTTTTCTGCATTCCATCCCAAATTGTTAACAAGTTCCTTTAATTGTCCCCAACTAGTATGTTTTTTAAACATAAATAAATAATCGAATTTGTAAGCAAGAAAAGCATCAAAGAAAATTTGCAGCTCCCAAACTTGACAGTTATTCGAGTCTGTGAGCGAAAATGCATCATGGCATCATAGCATGAAGTCAGGGTAGGACTAATTAATAATATATTTGTCACGGGAAATGTAGAAAGTCGGTGAATGTACACATTTACCGGTTAAAGTAAGCATTGCATATAAAATGAAGTGCAGGGCATTCTATCAACCCCCCTAGGTTCATCGTGGGAGGTTTATTTCCAGTTGGCGCCACGGAAAGCGAATTGTTAATTATTCGTAACTTCGCTTGCGCTACAATGCAACGGCCAGTGTACTTTAACCGCGAGTGTACACATTCACCGGTAAATGTGTACATTCACCCGACTTTCTACATTTCCCGTAACTTATATGTTCCTCCTAAAAAATACAATATAGGCAATGTCGACATTTTCTAGTGCTTTATCTTAGCGTTAATATTTCTACTCATTTTGCAATTTGCGAATAAAAGATATCGAAAGCCGGTACTGCTTCGAAAGTCATGCGTCATACCTTACCGAAAATCGTTCCCTTGATCAAACACAGTATATATGTTTAGGTTTTTAGGATTGGTACCATGTTCAACAATGGTTCAACTAAGTTCAAGGGCACACATCACGCCATTCAATGAAGTAGTGTTTCGCGGCCGCGTAAACCCAAAACCGAGGCCGAAGGTTCGCAAACTGAGGCGAATCTCCCATATTTGAATACTTCAGATGTAGATAAATTTATTGGTAATTCCATAGATTTTGCTGCCTCCACGTCGTTGGTATTTACAGCTCTCACTCTCTTGTTTTAGGTCCTTTCAACATAGGCGTTGTGTTACGTTCCTGTGTTCCTGAGCCCATCGGGAATTTATCGGAACAAACAACGCTTTATTTCCGAACGATGTGGCACACACTCGCACACTTGTGCTGCGAGATTGCGAAATCTACCGCAGTCTGTAGAACGTCAATGCTCTCAATTGGAACACCCAACGGACGCCCCATTCGGCACGACACGACGCTACCATTCAATATTCAAGCTCAACATTCGGCGTCGGCGTTGCTCTCAGCGTCGTTAATATCCCATACGGTCGCACCACTCCATATGCTTTAATACTTTCTTTAATATATAATATCTGCAATATCAATCCGGAGCTATCTCGCATCGCATGCACGCACGCACAAACACACAACCGTCGCGTCGCCCAGTGAGAGTGAGAGCAATAGGCTTGGGAATGGGGGAATGGGGGAATGAGTGCTGAGCAGTCGACAGACAAATGCCCCAAAACGCCCAGCGAACGGTGAAGATATAGCAGCACAGATAGAAAGATGGCAATGACGGCGATAGCCAAATGCGGCAATCCAACATTGCGTGGCGATTAAGTGCGGCCATTTCGATGAGATAATGGCCTACATGCGCCCCAACTTCTACCATTACAGCAAAAATATGCAGTCATAATTTGGACCAATTGTGTATTTCATACACGACTGCGCACTTCAAAAGCATGTACTTTGTCATTCCAGAAATACTTCGGGTGCGCAGTTGGTCAAATTTTATCGTCGCCTATCAGCAATCCGGAAAAAGGTACGCCAACTGCACCCGCAGCCCACGTAGTACCACATTGTCGCATGAAAAATGTCAAAATGTCAAATAAGACTCGTCGGCCGGTGGCCGCCTGGGCGTTATTAAAATTATATTATCCTCGTGCACTCGTCGCGCAACATTAAAATGCCATGAGCGATTCGCATCCATTTCGCCATTCTATGTGCATACCATACCGCTTGTTGGTTGTTGACGCAAACCCGCTTTTGTTTCGCATTTATTTCGCGCTGCAACTGCAATAACAATGCGTTTCGGGCGCGAGTGGCGCGACGTGCTGGTAGCCCTAGCCGGGGAGCTGCGCATTTCGTGCGCCATATAGTGGCTTTTTAATAATGTTATGTCGCACGAAGCGCACGTCGCCGCCAGCAGGCGAGGGGTGCACCGAGTGTGACTATCTCCCTTAAAATAGACGTGTCCGGGCGCAGCGGGCGAGCCGAGCGGACCATTAAATGCGAAATAAATGTCTTTGCGATGTGCTGATATCGTAATTGCTTTGGATTTTACTTTTATCGCGCTGGCATAAAGCAGCAACGACCGGACGGAGTGCTTGAAAAAACGTGATTTTATGATGGGAAACAAAATGTTATCTAATATTACTAGCGATGACACTATAACTCTAGCACTAGGTTATACCGTTCAGTTATACCGTTGACGTTATACTAAGCCCGCACTAGGTGGCAGCACATAACAGTTCACAACATTCACAATGTATAATGTTTTTGATCAAGGGAAATACTTTGCCAAGTTGCCACTATGCACTATGCTTAGATATTTACTAGATAATTTTAGCGCCCAATTTGAACAAGAATCATTTCCAAACTCCAGTTTGTTTTAGGACTGTTCTTTTAGGACTCACTACTAAACTTGCATCCCAGTTAATATTTTAATAATATTACTGAAGTAATTCGGCCAGAAATCAGTATTTGACTTCTCATCATGAAGAAAAAATAGGAAGATATTATCTATCTTTTAATAATTTTATTATACACAAAAATTATATTAAATTATGTTTCGATTCTGCCCAAAATGCTATTCTCTCTGTCCATACAACACCGAGGTTCTAACCAGTCTGGAAAATGCTTGCAAACTGCATTCGCAGAGACAATTACAACTCACTAGGTTGGTTGAGTCAGAAGTGGGCAACAACATGCGTGTGCGCCCACTTCTGACTTCATTCTCTTCTTCATTATTGGAAGCAATCTCCTTCAAGCAACTAGCTAGCTTTCAATAGTCAATGCCCTATCTAAAACTAAAAATCAGTCAATAAAATGTACACAATATGAAACAGTATGATTGACTTAATATGTTCAAGGTAAATTTTGCCTGGATTCCATTCCAAATTGTAACTAGTCTAGTCTGTTAACAAGTTCCTTCGATTCTCCACCACATGCACGTTTTTTAAGATGTTTAATCGAATTTGTAGGCAAGAAAGGCATCAAAGAAAATTTGCTGACCAGCTCAGTGCTAGGACTTATTAATATTAAACATATTTCGCATAAATTATACATTATATAATGTCCACATTTATCTAATGCTTTGGCTTGGTATAATTACAATTTCCAATACATATTTCTATTCATTTTG
>JARJDQ010008913.1:0-18475 GCA_030264215.1 Geostiba sp. GC000077 | reverse complement strand
TTCATTCGACTTTAATCAACGCAAGTTGTTAAAACCACATGCATGACATAATTAACCTCGATTATAATTAGGCAACCCACTTTACTACAATACAATACTTGCAGCAATAGGTAATAAACGAGGAAAGACAAAACGATTTATTGTTTGTCGAACAATTAGAGATTAATCTCTGAATATCTGAATGCTAATGATTAGTAATGAGTGAAGATGGAATCTCTTCAAAATGAGAGTTTACTTACTAGTATTTTTGATTTGGTAATGGCATAATAATTATGCTTATTGGTGATGATCTGATGATGAATTCTTAAGTATTATTTGTTGAAATATAACGTGAAAGCTCCTTAAGGGTGTTGTCTGCATTCGAGACTTTTTCTGAAATTATTGGTAAGAATAAAAAAAATGATGTAAGTCAATTTAACTCATGTTAATTTAAATGTTAAAACAAAAACAAATAATATAAGTTAATTTTCGTAATTTTCGTCTTCGTTTAATTGTTATGATACTGCAGATTCCTTGAAAAAAAAACACATCTGTTTTAAATGGTTGTAAAATTCAATAAAAACGTTTATCAAAAAAAAGGCGTATTCTACGAGACAGATCTTGAGTTGTACTATACAATACCATTTAAATAAATAAAATCGCTCAAGTAATTTGGCTCGAAACTGGTAAATGGCTCTTATGGAGAATTTCCATGTCTATAGACAATAACCTTATTTGCTGACATTCGCAGTTAAAATCGCAATCGCACAAAAAGTGAAATAAAATTGAAAGTCATTTGATAGCGGCGCGACACAGCAGAAATTTCAAGGCAAACTAGCAAACATCTTGACGTGATAATAGCAAATCAACGTTCAACGTAAAACCGTGGGTAAAACGAAGCACGCAGGGTTATTGATTTGAAGTGAAGTGAAACACGTTGGAATTGGTTGGAACTTGGAACAAAGTGAATAGGGCATGTGGAAACAGCTGGTGATTGTGAGGTTAGACTGGTTTGTTTGCATTCAGCTCACATAAGAGCACACTTGACAGAAAGAAATAGTGACATATTCGGTACCATTGAGCTGGATGTGAGCTGGATGCAAACAAGCCAAACTGGCATAAAGTGCACGTGCCCTACGGACGTCACCACCAACTTAAAAACCCGGAGTACATATTTGCATACATGAAATATGCATGTATGAAATGTGTAGTGTGTGCGGAGTGTGCATGTGGCAATGACTTGGCCATTTTCATTTCCGCGCGTTCCTAGCCGCGACTAGCCGCATTATTCATGCACCTTTATGCGTATTGCGTATGCATGGCTGAAATGTGTGAAGGCAAACATTTGCAAAATGCATAACTCGCAGATACATTTCAAAAGTCACAGTTCGTTCTGTGACGGCCGACGTAGAATTAGTGCGCCATCTGGGTGCAGTTTACCAAAGTCCCAACTTGGATAAACTGCTATTCATGCGCGCCATCTGCGTTCAGTTCCAACAAGTTTTCTACTTCACTTCAATACCCTACCATAAGACAAAAATCTTAGACTTGGAATGAATTCTACATCAAAAAGAGTGAAATTGTTAAAGCGCGTAGTTGATTAGCTCGTTGTAATCATCAATTGTTTTGGAGACGTCACCGCTGATATTACAACATGCCGATGATAAAGACGTCAATTTGTATTTTGCAATTTAATACTTTTATAACTAATTTCAAGCTTCAAAACAACATAATATGATCTCCCGATCTCCGAAAATCTCAAACTGTTATTGATGACTGTACAGTATATTGAACAGTAACTTTTTCGTACATACATTTTTGAGTTCATTTCGAATTAATAATTAGCGGCGGAATTGCTTAAGTCCAAGTATGTGCTGATAAGATAAGGTCGGTTGCTATGATAGATGCCATGTAACGCTTGTTAGCATGACATATCAAATATGAAACATGAAACGATGATGCAATTGATTTGATGAGACGAGTACTCTGCCTTTTATCTATCCATCGTTGAATATTCAAAGTTATTAAACACGTTAAAGTTTAAAATACATTTTTGGTTGCTTACTAAAGCAAGTAACACAACTCTGTGGCTGTTTTGGAGAATCAAACACAACAACTAGTGGTTTATTTTACTCATAACCTCAAAAAGTGTCAAAAAGTCAAAAAAATTATAACCATAACCTAAAATAATAGCTATTAACGCAAGTAAGAGGAATGAATAAATAAAACTAAGCAGTTTATTTCCTTGCCTTGTAGTATTGTAGTTTTGTTCATTTTGTTCCTTGTTGTATTTTGCATTAGGTAGATGATACATATTAAAAACTATGAATTTCGTCAGTCGCGACACATATTTTGTGGTCGTGTAGATGATTGTTATTGTCTTTATTGCGCCGCATGTGCGCGGACGTAACGAGTTGTAATGAGTTGTAAACAAACGCGATGACGCTCCGGTTTCATTTTCGTTTGGAGTTGGAGTGCGGTGCGATTGCGACCTTGCCTTCTAGTCATGGCCATCCGGCAGTGGCGGCAGTGGCACCAACACCACAAGTGATTGCGTTACGAATTAGACGCCTGCGCCGTGTACAATACGTAATAACAGAATTGAGTTAGATTAAAATGAGAAATGTCTGTCATTCAATAGCATACCATCACTGATGACGAACGACACGTGCGATTATTAACAAAACATATGATTAGTGATCATTAAAAACGGTTAGGTTTTCAAATCTTTACTATACTTTAAACACTCAAGGCTTTCCGTTTCAGTTTGAATTGCAATTTCTTGTTATTTTGCAGAATAACATAATGGAAGCCGAAGCTGACTTGGGCACCGAGCAGATGGCGCAGGAGGTGGCGGAGCCGCTCTTCAGCACGTTCGACCTCATCCTCCTGGCTATCCTCATCTGCATCGGCACGTGGTACTTCACGCGCGACAAGAAGAAGCCCGTTGCCACCACCAATGGCAAATCGTATTCCATTCAGTAAGTCGTTACATAACCACACTTAACAGCTGTTCTCAATGGTTTCTTGATGTTTTAGGCCTACCACGATGACACTGCAAACCTCCACGGATAATTCGTTCATCAAGAAACTGAAGGCATCCGGACGTAGTTTAGTTGTGTTCTATGGCAGTCAAACTGGCACTGGTGAAGAGTTTGCTGGGCGCTTGGCCAAGGAGGGCATGCGTTATCGTATGAAGGGCATGGTTGCCGATCCAGAGGAATGTGATATGGTATGTGATATGCAAGATAACTTTTTTAGTGCATTAATATTATTTTTATCATTTTTAGGAAGAGTTAGTCAGTCTGAAGACTATCCCGAACTCGTTGGCGGTGTTCTGCCTCGCCACGTACGGCGAGGGTGATCCCACCGACAATGCAATGGAGTTCTATGAATGGCTACAAAATGGCGACGCTGATCTAGCTGGACTTAAATATGCCGTACGTAATTTTTCACTTTTCACATGTTTGGCACGTGAAACAATACATTTTGCAAGTTGATAAAGGGCAAAAATGTATTATTCAATGTTGAAACCGTACCAAATTGAAACAATCGAAATCGCTAGTCATGTTTATTGCATGGTGCATTAATTATTATTGGTACCTGGAACTGTTGTATACATACTGTGATTTTGATTTGCCATAATGCGTTGCAGGTTTTCGGCCTCGGCAACAAGACATATGAACATTACAACAAAGTAGCTGCCTATGTGGACAAACAGCTCGCTGATCTTGGCGCGACACGTATCTATGAACTTGGCCTTGGTGACGATGACGCCAAGTAAGTACATTCAACAAGATGGCGGCGAAAGCTAAGAAGATGTAGCAAAACGTTGTTTCCTGTAGCATTGAAGATGATTTCATCACGTGGAAGGACAAGTTCTGGCCAGCAGTGTGCGAACACTTCGGTATTGAGTCCACTGGTGAAGACGTCAGCATCAGGCAGTACCGCCTCCAGGAGTTCAAAGATGAAGTGCCCGAAAGGCTCTTCACCGGTGAGATGGCACGACTTCATTCGCTCCAAAATCAAAGACCGTAATTACAAATACAAAAATGAACACAGAGAGCACATGGAACATTAAAATTTAACCTCTTTATAGACCTTACGATGCAAAGAATCCGTTCTTAGCCAAGATCAAGGTCAACCGCGAGCTGCACAAGGGCGGCGATCGGTCCTGCATGCACCTTGAGCTGGACATCGACGGCTCCAAGATGCGCTACGACGCTGGCGATCACCTTGCGATTTATCCGATCAACGACACCGTGCAGGTGGAGAAGATCGGCAAATTCACCAAGAACAGTCTGGATACGATCTTCACGCTGATCAACACCGACGAGGAGTCGTCCAAGAAGCACCCCTTCCCGTGTCCGTGTACCTACCGCACGGCGCTCACCCACTACCTGGACATCACGATGAATCCGCGCACGCACGTCCTGAAGGAGCTCAGCGAGTACGCCACCGAGCCGAAGGAGAAGGAGCTGCTCAAGTCCATGGCGTCCACGTCGCCCGAGGGCAAGGCCAAATACCAGGAGTGGATCATCCACGACAATCGCAACATCGTGCAGGTGCTGGAGGACTTGCCGTCGTGCAATCCGCCGCTGGATCACCTGTGCGAGCTGCTGCCGCGCCTCCAGCCCCGCTACTACTCGATCTCCTCCAGTCCCAAGCTGTACCCCAACACGGTGCACATCACCGCCGTGCTGGTCGAGTACAAGACGCCCACGGGCAGGACCAACAAGGGCGTCGCCACCACCTGGCTGAAGGCCAAGCAGCCGAAGGGCGGCGAATGCCCGACGGTGCCGATCTTCATCCGCAAATCGCAGTTCCGCCTGCCGACCAAGCCCCAGACGCCGATCATCATGATCGGTCCGGGCACCGGATACGCACCCTTCAGGGGCTTCATTCAGGATAGGAAGCACACGCGCGACGAGGCGAAGCCGGTCGGCGACACCATTCTGTACTACGGCTGTCGCAAGCGCAGCGAGGACTTCATCTACGAGGAGGAGCTCATCGACTACGAGCGTGAGGGCGTTATCAAGATGCACGCGGCGTTCAGCCGCGATCAGGGTGAGAAGGTATACGTCACGCATCTGCTGTCCAGAAATGAGGATGAAATATGGACGGTGATTGGCGAGAATAACGGTCACATTTACATCTGTGGGTAAGTCAACTCATAACCTTAAAAACCTTGAAAAAGTCTCGAAAAAATGGCAAAAAACGCTCCCGCTCCCACTAGAACTACACTGAGTGGGAATGCGAGTCATGCGCCATCTGTGTACAGTTTACCCAAGTCCCAACTTGGGTAAACTGCTATTCATGCGCGCCACCTGCGTTTTCCACTTCATTTCAATACCCTACATTCACAAATTTTCTCTTGCGCTTTGCAGTGATGCCAAAGCCATGGCGACCGATGTGCGCGCAATCCTCCAGAACATCATCAAAACGAAGGGCCAGATGACCGAGGAGGCGGCGGTCGCGTACCTCAAGAAGATGGAGACGCAGAAGAGGCTGTCCGCCGATGTATGGAGCTAAGCTCATCAACACAAAGAACACTAAATTAATTTTATATGACATTATGTAATCCACATCCACTCTTCAGAGGGCAGTGCCGCCATCTTATCAACACTGTCGCCCAAATGCAAAAAAAAAAACCGCCACGCAAGGTCTAACCTCGCGTTTAGGGAAGGTAATTGTTATTATGTTATTGTGTAATTATTGTTTCTTATTTTTTTTGGGGGGGAACGCTCTGTGCTGTGCAATCAATATATTATCACGCCTTGCAAACATGCAAACACATACACTCAAGTCTAACGCTTCTAAACAAACTGAAAAACAAATGAGACATGATCAACGCACAAAAGTAAATACATACAAGGCGTTTATAGAAATACAAGTTACAAATTTTATTCCATTCATACATGAATTGAAAAACAAGTCCCTAAACTCCTATTGGTTTCCGTATTAACATCCGAAAATCGACATTCAACATTTCCTATCATCGAACGCTAGCCACAGAACGATGATTCTTAGAACATTGAATGAACATAATTTAAAGTAATAGTTTTGAACGATAACATCAGTGGGAATGCCTACGACTATGTATGTATATATGTATATATCAAATTAATTAATTCACGACTATTTACATGGGTCCACTTCCTTGAATCTTCGCTTCAGCGAGAATCTAAATTTATGTACTGTTCAATAAATAGAATCGTTGGCGCTTTTTCCACCAGCGCTACAAAATGGGACTGGTTTGTTTCACATGCGACGGCGTCAAAATGGCGTTGCTTAATTCGCTGGAAGTGGGGACAACTTCAGCGTTGAGTGAGGTTGCTGATGTTTGATCCTGCAACCCGCATTACAACCAATGTCAAGCGTTTCAATCTAGAATCGATCTAGACTAGGTTATGATAGGTTATGTATAGCACTTACGGGATTGTGTTTATTGCACGCATAGCCCACGGTCTTGAGGAATGTAATATTCCCGTGTGCGTGCATCGGGCAGTAAGATTGCAAACAGCTGATGCAACTTCGGATGGTTTTCTTTGCGCATGAGTTGCAGTAATGTCTTGGGCATGTCCATTTACCTGAATAGATGCGAAAAGGTAAAATGTGTAACAAAGGATGAAAAGTGTGTTTTACGGCCGTGGAAGACGAAATAGTATATAATTTGGAACTGTACCCCGTGTTGACTCTTGGGCCTATAAATATTTTAACCGTGTGTGCGGAAAAGTAGGTTTTGAGTGAAGGTGGGCGAAAAAAAAGTATCGTACAAACCTTGTGGCTTTGAATAAATCTCCAAACACTTGATATGATACACCTTAGAGCAGCTCCTCATGGTGCAATCGAGATCAGCGTCACTCTCGCCGCAGATGAAACAAGACACAAATGGTGAGATGCCTTGCGGCTGATCCACCTTCTTCATCATCGTAATTTTCTTCGTCTTCCCCTTTTTCGCCTTCGACTTCATAACTTCCTAAAATTCCTCCATTGTATCAAATAACTGCAAGAGAATGAAATTGGGAAACTATTAGGGATTAGGATGGGCTTAGGATTTGGCAGTGGAGTGTACCTTATTCTTAGCGCCCAGGAATCCCGAGCAATTCTCAGCCCCACATTGGCAGGCCCTCATCTGATCGCCAATCGTCTCCATATTGTAGTTGAAAGTGAGCTCCGTGTTGGGTGGAATATCCTCCAGGGCAAAGAGACCCACTCGCGTGTCGCCACGCACGGTCCACTTCTGGGTAGCACAGTTCGGTTGGCAGCAGTGGTTCATGAACCGCGCCACATTCCCCTTAGGACCAGCGTCAATCGTCCGTTGCGCATCCAGGGTGAGAAAGTAGTAATTTTCCGCCTTCTGTTCGTTCATCTTCGCGATGCGCCGGTGATACTCCTCCTGATCGATGAGCTCACCCACGTACTCGATGACAAACTGCCCCTTGAACAGCGGCTCGGTGGATTTGAGTCCCCAGCCTCTGCTCTCGGTCTTGTAAGGAACCAGCTGCGGATAGACGCGCTTCTCAAACAGCTGATTCAAACACTTATCCCTTGCTGGACACACTTCCGGATCACACTCGGTCATCAGCAGTCTGTTCAAGCAATCAGAGTACAGTCCACACGGCGTTGCCATATCGCCATTGCAATTGCAAGCGTTGGTGCTGCTCACATTCCCGTCATACGGCTTCAGGTTGCCTATAATGCGATTGATGCGTATTCGCGTAAACGGCGGTGGTTTTTCGCTCTTTCTCCGCGCCAAGTCGCGCTGCAGCTTCAGCTGCTTCTTGCACACCAGCGCAGCTTTCGCCTCCTCAACGGCCTTCTGAAAATTAAAGTCCTTCCGCGTCGCATGATTCACATCACCTTTGTCGTCCTCCTGGAAGAGAAACACCCGCCCCAGCGCGAACCAATGGTGATCATGTGTGCCGTAGAATCTAACCACAAACTCGCCATTCTTATGCGGGTTCTTCCGCACGCGCGCCGGCACATCCTCCGGAAAGAGGATCACCGCCGGCCACCACTTGTACTGCGCAAACTTCGCCCAGACGATCTCGTCGTACAGCGGCAGCCGCCCCGACTCGCAATCCTCGCAGACGAACGTGTCATCCGCGCGCAGATTGATCGAAATGCACTCCGAGTGCACGCTGGTGGGGCACGTCTCGCAGCACATGAGATCGCCGCCGCGCGAACAAATGAAGCACCAGTTCGCATTGATCGTGTACCGCTTAACGCTCTTGTGCTGCACATGCCGCGGGCAGATGATGTGCGTCTGGCTGAGGATCTCGGTGCCCGCAGGCACGCAAAACGCGTTAATGTGGTACGTCCCCGGGCATTTCAGACATCGCACCGACTTGCTCAACGGCAGCAGCGAGGTGCCCGCGTGCGGATTCTCCGACGTGCACGTCTGACAGATGTGCATCGGGCACCTGTAGCTGAACGTCTGATCGTTGACGTTGATGAGCGCCTGCGGCCAGCTTTTCAGGCACTCCTTGTGAAAGAACTTCCCGCAGCCTTTCTCCGAACACCGGAAGCGCTCCACGTGCTTCTCCAGGTACACGGCACTGCCGCACGAAAAACAAGATGGCTCCAGTGAGTGTGTACAATTAATGCACATAAAATCTGAAGGGGTTTCATCCTTTTTCTCTTCATGCACCACCTCACAAGCGCTGTCATCTGAGCTGGCGTCCGTGGTAGAACCGCGATAGTTCGTTGTGGCTGCAATGGGCGCCATCACCTTGCTAAGTTTACTGTCGAGCTGGTCCATCAAGTCCGTGCTGGCGCTCGCGTCGCTTTGGTTTAAATTCACCGCGTCGCGATCGAAATACTTCGTTTTCGTCTTCACGCTGACGATTTCAACCTTGGGAGGACTGCATTTCGGCGTTGCAGGACTCCCAACGACAGCCTCCTCTTCCTTGGGCTCCTCCTTCAGTCGCGAACACTCCGGGTGATAAAATCCAAAGCAACTTCCTTTACATTTCAATACAACACCACTCGTTTTGAAGCACACATGACAGACGGGATTCCGGGGGACGTCTTTGAATAGCACTCGCTTGTTGCCAGTTGACTGCACGCTGACCTTCGAGGAGGAATCAGTATCCGAAATCTCAGATACAGCATCATTCTGAGCTTTGCTCTTCGCTGGTTTTTCTGCTTTCTTTTCGTCCTCCGGCTGCTTTTTCCTTTTAGTACCTCTCGCGGAATTCATCTCCGGAGTCTTATTCTCAGTCGCTCTACCCAACCCATCGTTCTTCATGATCAAACTGCCCTGGATAATAAGCTCCAGATCTTCAATGACGTAGTTACACTTCTGTTCATTGGTGCTTACAACAGGCACGGCGTCATCTTCGGGAATTTCTGGAGCCTTACCGCTGGAACACGGAGTCGACATGGATGACCTTGTGCTTCGCCTTTCCACATTTTTCGGCGACACAGACGCGGATTTCTTCAATGTCTTACTTACTTTGGGCGAGGCTGGCTTTTTCTCAATTTTACGCTTCTTCGCCGGCGGTTCATCAAAAACCGTATCGTACGAAGGCTCCTCCTTCACCTCGAAAAGGTCCACCTCCTCTTTGATCTCGTCGAGATTGACAGAGGTCTCCGTGCTTAGTCGTCTGCGCTTCACAGCCTTCTCCCGCCTGCTGGCGAACATCTCAAAGAAGAACTCGTGACGCTCGGCGATCGTTTTGCCCACAAGCGCGACTTCTTCGTCCATGCCCGTTTGCCAAGAGTTTTTCATGCGTCTGCTGACCTGGCACGATGCAATCTCGCGACCGATGCTTTTCATTTCGACCACTTTACCCAAAATTTTACATTGCTAGAAACAAAGCATGGAATATCAGTCTATAGTCGGTTCAGTGTAACCTGGCCGATTAAGGTTAGATTCTGTCATTGTTTAGTCCACTTCTATCAGTGTACAGAACAACGAGAGAAGCATAGTTACAACGCGCCAGCGTACGCTTAAGCTCGATTTAAAACTTCAAGTTGAGGTTGAGTTTCAAAGTTGATTATTCCAAAATCATACGTGCTTATTTATAAACGCAGTTGAGGCTGAAGTTGCCGCTACACAATTACAACATTTTCTAACCTCAAACCTGCGATGTTGAAAGTTTATAAATCGCGCTTAAACGCAGTTATAACTTACAGCTTTCTTGTCGAGTAAGTTAAGCTCGTGTTTTTTCAGAGTGTCCTGTCCATCGTACTTGATGATGTTGACCTTGGGCACCCACGCACGGCGACCGTTATCGCCAAAGAAGCGCACATGATACCAGAGCACCTTGTTACCTATTTTAGAGTAGAGTAGAACAAACACAATACTGAGGAAATTCTAGGAATGTAGGGATTTTAAGAGTTCTTACCGGTATATCGTTTAAACTTGTGTAAATCCGGCTCGCGAGTGATCATACACGGCCAGAAACAGAAACTCCCCAGACGGCCCATTACTAAATCACCTACATGATAAGGATCAACCTCTGAAAGGAATTCTAATCAGTTAAAATGTACAGTTAGAATTTAAGCTGTCCAGAACATACCACCAAGAATTTCATCATCATCATCATCAAAATTCTCCTCCAACTTCACCTTAACCTCATTGTCAGGAAGCTCAGCATCTTGATGTATCACATTTTCCTTGTTCTGGTTCTCCATATCAATGGGAAGATTAATCACCAATTCGGGATCATCTGTATAGAGTGGTTGTGAAATATTAGCAACGTTCTGTGGCGTATCGTCGCAGTCGCTGCCAAAATGAAAGGCAATCTCCCCGTTCTCACCGTTTGCCCCAACCTTGCTCGAGGAGTTCGACGACTTCTTCTTTTTCGTCACCAGCGCCAAGGGGGAGAACACTTTCCGCTTCTTCCCGTTGGCCTTGGACTGCGGTGTGTCCCCGAGTGTTGCGTCTGCTTTCTCAGGCGATCGGACGATGGAAGGCGTCTTATGCGGCGACAGCTTTAGAATAATCTTCGGCACCCGCGGCTGGCCGTCGCTCGCATCAAGACGATCATCTTTAATCTTAATCTCTGCCTCGAAATGAAAATCGTGTGTGGCGCGGTCGTGTGGCGGTGTTTTGTCCTTCGTGGACTTTTTGCGCTTGTGTTTGGCCTTCGGCGACTTTGTTGGCGATGGCGTGACGCTGCCGGCGCTCCGGGCGATGAGATTCTTGAAGTTGATTTTGAACGGAAACTTCGAAATGCTTTTTTTGCCACTTTTCGGCGTTGATTTGATTTGTTCCACGACGCCGTTGGCTGTCACCGGCACTGACACTGGCGTTTTGTCGCGTTTGTGTTTTTTACTCTTAGCTGGTGACTTACCGACGTTTTCCGCGGATTTTTCTACAACCTCAGCGTTTGATTCTTCGTTGGGAAGGACGCTATCGCATTTGTCTTCATGCACACCTGAAAAAATAAATTTTTATGTTTTTGGCGTAGAATTCATTGGAAGTCTAAGATTTTTGTCTTATGGTAGGGATTGCTGGTAGGATATTGAAATAAAGTAGAAAACTTGCTGGAATTGAATGCAGGTGGCGCGCATGAATAGCAGAAATCTTTCATTGTTTACCTTGGGTTGAAATCGAAACCTCGGAATTTGACAAATTCACCTGCGAAATACTCGCAGACAAATTCGCCTTCGAGGTAGAATGCCTGGTCGCATGGATTTTCCCTTCGCTGATGTTTGCTTCACATCGTTGCTTAGCCTTCTTTCTTTTCACAAGAACCTTTGGTTCCTCTCCGCCACTGGAATCTTGTAAAGGCAACGCCAACGTGTCATCGCCCAAAGAAATATCCTCATTCGCTGTATCATCCTTAGGATTCATGTTCTGACTGGAAGTCGGAATGTTCTCCAAAGTTTCCAAAGTTGCCAACGATTGACACTGCCCACTCTCCGTTTTAGAATGTTCTGCTACTGCTGCCGATTGGTTTTCTACCGATTCATCTTCGGGTTCAATGCTGCCATCTACCGGCGAAACGTCATCTTGACTCTGACTTGTGTTTTCAGTCTGATCCACAGTTTGATTCAAGCAATCCAAGTAATCATTCTCTTTGGAGCTATTGTTTGCGCTTGCACTTTCCTTCGCTTTTGCAGACGCGGTCTTCTTCTTGTTACTGGACCACTTCGATTTGCGCTTTTTCTTCTTTTGCGCCTTTGGCTCTGCGTTGAATGGGCTCAAAATGCTTGCTTCGGATTGGCTGCAAGTATTCGTAGCAAGTGAGTCGACGCTACTGTCATTGAGATCGCTCGAAATGCCATGTTCAACAGAAGAAAACGATGTATTTTGAAAGTTGGAGTTGGAGGTTAAGCTGGAATCTTCTAGAACAGTCGACGCACCATTCAACTTGTTTGAGCGGTGTTTTGGCGTCGACTTAATTGGCGAAATAGACTTGGGCAGCTTTTGGGCAACTTTCGGCGAGTGTTTAGCGACTTTCAACTTCTTCGGGACCTTAAACGGCGTGGAAACCCCCACTGGCGCTGGTAAAGCAACATCCGAATCGCCAGTAACATGATTCATCTTCAGCATCTGTATCTGCATCTCCTTCTGCTTCTGCAACGTTGCTTTATTGCTTTTTTTCTTCTTTTTCTTCGCGTTTTTCTTCAACGGTGTTGAAGATGCGCTGGCCGATTGCTTCCGATTATACTTCCGTTTTTGCTTCGGCTCACTTTGCACGGCGGCCATCTTGTCGACGCTGCACATCGATGAAACACTCACTGGCACAACAGGCTGCAACACCACCGGCTTGGGCTTGTAATCCGGCGGCAACTGCAGCAAATCCACCGCATCCGCTTGATCACTCACTAACATAGCGCCCAGCCCTTCACCCAGTATCATCTTCGCGATGTCCATCTGCGAGAGTTCATTGACATTCGATATGCTCTCGGACAGATTGTGTTGATCACGTTGATCCGAGGGCTGGTAGTCCACAATACGACACTGATCCTGCACCTTCATCAACGTCTCCAGGTCGGTGGAGAACGGCGCGAGCACAACTTCATCGGGCGTCGCCTCGGCTTCGCTTGGCCGCTTCTCTGGACTGACAGCCACTGAAATCGTCGTCGCCGATTGCGCCAAGCTCTGCAAAAAGGCAATTTCCAGTGGCGTCGCGCCCTGAATATTCACCACATCATTCGGCTCCACCTGCTCGCCGTCATTTAGAATATAAATCGGCTCGTTGTTTGCGTCCCCAGTCGGTAATGTAACGACCTCTTCCTCCGGCGTGGTTGCCTCGGCAACGATCTCTTCATTACCGATGTTTTCAACCGTTTCGGGAAGAATACCAGGGGACGCATCGTCCTCCCGCATAACTACATTATCCCCAACATCTAACGATGCGTCATCTTCTTTTACCTCCTCAGCTTCACCTTCTTCCGCATGCTCCACTGAATCATCTTCAAGTTGCTTCTGAGCTTCGACGCCAAGCTTCTCCTTACTCTCCACCTCAAACGAGTTGTTATTATCGCCGTCAATCAGCTCCTCCTGAGTCACCTGCTCGGTTGGTAGCATAATCAACTCGCCATTTTCGCCTTTCTGAAGGCACACCAGGTTGCCGTCGTCATCATACGCGCAGAAAATCTCACCGGCTTCAGCATCATGGCCCTCTACCTGCAAAACAATCGTTTCCTCCTCTAGAAGAACCTCCTCCTGCTCAACTATATTCTCCTGAACTTCACTCTCACTGTGTCCATAGGACCCATTAATGTTAAAGTCACTGATTGTACTCATCTTGGAGTGAATGCTACTAACAGACTCATCACTTATATGATCATCATGCACTGTTTCCAGCTCGGGTTTCTTCACCGCCGGACTTACTCGATTACTCGGTGATGGGAAGATGTAATTTTGAAGAATCTGTATTTTTGCCTTTGGTTTACTTCCTGATGTGTTTGGTGATGCTGTTGATGTACTTTCACATGTGACAACTTTTGACGTGCCGTCAGTCGCTGGTGGTGTCACAGCCGGCCAGTCATCTTCATCCTCAGATCCGTCCATATTTCGAAAGCGTCTCTTCTTCTTTTTCAGCTTCTTCTTGCTGTCACTCACCTTCTCCAGTGTTATCCTCGGCGTTTGCGCAGATTTCGCCTGCGAAATCTTCGCTTGCGTTGCTTCTTGATCTACTTGACTCTTCGGATTGGTCCGAATGAGTGTCACCTCGGATGTGAGCGCATATTCTCGAACGTGCTTCTTGGAGGTCATCATTGTTGGTATGATATCTTCAAAATCCACTGAAAGTTTAAAACATTTTATCAAATTTTGATGCAAACAAAACAAAACAACATTGCAACTGACTCACCTTGAGTCTGAGTTTCCATTTCTGTGTTATTTGTCCATTTCTTGTGTATGGCATTTACACTTGGTATTGCCTTGCTTCTCAAAGGTGGTAGTTTCTGCAGATAGCCATTGAACACTTTGGAGAATGATGTTGATGGCACTTCTTTGCTAGTTTGTACTGGTCTTTTGTCCCTTTGTGCCTTTTCCTTCAATGTTGGAGGCACATTTTCTGGAGTCTTTGCAATGGATTGTGTAGGAATTGTCTTAATTTTTTGTATTCTGCTATGTTGCTTTGTAAGTTGAGCAGATTTGATTTCTGTTTGCGAGATCTTTGCACTAATCGTACTTTTAAGACCCAGCACCAAGTCTTTATCATTGTGATTGAATTGTGCTTTGTTGATAGGCTTCACTGGTGTTTTGGCTTTCTTTGTAGATGATACAATCTTATTCTTTGACTTGATTGTGATGTTCTCCTGGATCACAAAATTGGGTTTCTTTGGCCTGCTGGGTCCACCAGACGCACTGCCACTTGTAGGGATTGCTTTCACGTCCATTTTGCTGTTTTTATAAAGTGGCAGAGATCACTTACTGTTTTGCATGATTTATATCCGAGATTCGATTGTATTCGTGCATTTTACTGCGCAACGACGTGTAGAACAAGTTTCACGTTGTTAAGGTGATGAAAACAATGGTCTTTGAGCGATTTTAAGCTGGAATATCGCAGGAATATCCGTTTTGAATTGCTAAACACAAATCATACATAACCTCCCGACGCGTTGCGTTTACTTGGCGATTTTTTTCTGAGCCTTTTGTGCGTCGATGTTGGCAACTACTGTTGATGGCAAATGTTCGGCAGTTCGAGATTACTGCATTTGCTGAAGTATACGCCGTTTGTGGAGCTGTGAGAACACGAGAAGCTACGGAAATTGTTCACTATTTAGTATTTACAGTTGACGCGTTTTTGTGAAAGCCAGAGCAAGCGAAGGCAAACGCAAACACTCGTTGATGCTGTCTGACGAAGGCGCCAAAAGTGATACTGTCAATGTCAAAATACTTGTTACGCTAGAGGCAACCGTCTAGATAAAACAGAAAATATATTTTTGATTAAACACTTTTAGTAACCAACGAAATAAATCAAATAATACGTCAGATTTTAAAGCGTTTAAAGAAATTTCCAGATTTATTGTTGTTATTTTTAGTTGATAAGTAATGTAAGGAATTATAAATTCTAAACTTTTGTGAAAGAGGTGTATAATAGATGTTTATACCCCGTTCGGACTGTGAAACGGTGGGAGGCCATGACAAGGCTGACAAGAGAGTGAGCAGATGGCCGGCACACTGGGATCTGGGAGAGCAGGGAACAGAGAGCTTTGTCATACCCTCCCACCTCCTTTTTACAGTCCGAACGAAGCAGGGTTGGCAGTTTTAAACCTAATTGTTTTAAACAATTGTTTGCGCGGCCATGGGGCATACAACGTGTTTTATGCACTTCATTTACTTGCGTTATATTGCATTATATCTAAACAATGTACGGTATAAATTCATGTTCAAAGTCATTAAATTCTAAAAAGAATTCGAATCTCTCAAATCATTCGTAAATTCTGTCGCAAATATACATCGTGCGCCATCTCGTTGAAAAGTATCGAACGACAAAACCAAAACAAACCAAATAAACTGCAACGTGCCTTCATATTTACATTGTTTTTGAGAGTTTTGCGTAAATTTATGTTACTATTGACAGTACAATGCAAAGATTACTTCGTTCTAAAGGTGCAGTGCAAGTTTTGTTGGGATGCATAGTTAAACGTAGCAGGAATAAGCTGGGCACGGTAAATTGTCAAAAAACATCAAAATTTCTCAGACATGGCGGACACGACACCAGCGCCAAAACCTAAATGACACCTCGAGACCATAATTTTGGCGTTGCGTAATGGCTTTCTCATTGTAAACTCCTTATTTACATTGGTTAAATGGGTGGTCAGATATTGAACTACTCTTATAGACGCCCAATGACGCCATAAATAATTAAAGTCCTGTTCGAAACATTGTCTATTTGTGTTATCATGAATTTTTATTGTCTCGTCTATTACTATAAAATTGTTTGCTGCGCAAATACATATTGGTTGATAAAGTCTTAAATTAAAATCAGTTTAAACATCACAGAAACATACATATCACTACATCTACAAAATAAAATCGAGTTTCAGGTCTCACGCATCATTATCAGTCATTCTGCCCCATTGGCATACAAAAGTTGCCCAAATTAACCATCAGCGAGGCATGCATGGGAATCACCTCGGCATGCGCGAGCAGCTTCCTCGTCGTTGGCCGTCGCTTCGGGTCCAGATTCACACAGCAATCGATGATATCCTGGACGCCAGCGCCATATTGTGGCAGCGCGATGACTTTCCTTGCGCCCGCCTTGATGTCCATGATCACCTTGCTCACCGGCCCGTCGAACAGCCGCTCCATCGCGCATATCTCGTACAGAACGCAGCCCAAGGACCAAATGTCCGATTTGCGGTCATACGGCTTGCCATCGCATATCTCCGGCGCTAAGTAGTTTGGCGTACCGATGGCTGTCTTCGTTTTATCCTTGCTGCAAAAACGAAATGCGGGTAAATATTATAACATCGGGTAGGATGTTGTTCCAACATCAAAATGTTGTTAATGCTTACTTTTGCAGCATTTTCGATATGCCAAAGTCGCCGATCTTCACCACGTTGCTCGTCGGACCGGAGAGGAAGATATTCTCAGTCTTAAGATCGCGCTGGATGACGAGTTCGTTGTGAATCTTGTCCAAACCAAGCAGGATCTGCGTGAATGTGGACATTACCCACTGAAAAATCACGAAGCAAAAATCTGGATGCTTTTTTCGTGTTATTTGCAAGAATTTAGTAAACGTACGGCTTTTGATAACAACACCGGTTTGTTGACCTTGATGAATTCGTAGAGCGTGCCATGCGGTGCGTACTCCATGATGATGTGGAAGATTTGCTCGCGAAGATAGGAATCGTAGTACTCGATGATGTTGGGATGTTTGAGCATTTTGAGAATTTTCGCCTCGTTCTTCGCCTGCTGCACGATGGCGGAGGATGCGTCGCATTCGATTTTCTTCATGACGACCTTTTGCTTGTTGTGGACCTTTTCGCAAAGGTAGACATTGCTAACAGACACAGAAAACACCCAAAACACAATAAAAGGAAGAAAAAAAATGAAGAAAGAAGCTTTAAACTTACCCATAAGTTCCTCGTCCAAGATGTTGAACTATGCTGTACACCTCCATGTCTTATCAAAACTAAAATGTACGTCAATTCTTTTGTTCAGTATATTTCTTCAAAATGTGTCTTGGATTTAAATTGAATTTGTTAAAAACGAGCTGTTTGTGATTTTATGTCCCGCACGTGGTGTTGCTATCAGTGATATGAGAAAACTGCTAAACCAAAAGCGGAAGAAGACAACAGCTCAATGGCGGCGCATGCGCATTGAAGCCGATGCTGTGATTGGTCTTGTGTCATGTTTCAAAACAAATATAGGTATATTTATTCCTCTACTTCAATCACACAAATCGAAAATTATGCTAAACTAACAAACCATTATGATAGTGACTATTTTGTAACATTTTCCTTAAAGTTAAGTTAATTCGCTCAACACTGTGCGTTTCGATGTAGTTTCAATGAGACCTCTTCGTTTGTGATTTGTACTGTTTTTCTGCAATATGTCCAACTGGAAAACCCGAGATTAAAAATTAATATTTGAAGGAAAGTGAAACCCTGTTTTGTTGTGTACCTGTGTGCGTTGATGTCCTTAATTTCAAATTTATTCATAAAAATGTGCCGCCCAACCGGTATGGTCACATTGTTGGCATCTTTGTAATCGTAGTTTCTGTATCGCAAATGCGCTACGATGGAGTTGGATGATTTTAGCGATTCGTGCTCGGCGGTTGCGAGTTGATACAAGTGGACGTTGTTTGAACTCTCGCTGATTCTACAAACAAACATTAATTTGAATAATTGTAGTTTTTCTACGACCATTTATAAAATAACACTTTTATGCACGGGCACCATGATAACTCAAATTAACGCGCGTAAGTTTGATCTAAAACTGATCTATTATAGCTCGTTTAACCGATGGCAATTCAAATATGCGTGCGTTAACCTGAATTAACGAGCTATATTGTTCCGAGGCTAGTTCAGCAGTTCTCAAACTGTCAAAACAATCAATCAATAAAATTGAAAT
>JARJDQ010008907.1:0-25697 GCA_030264215.1 Geostiba sp. GC000077 | reverse complement strand
GTGCAGTTCCTGAAGTTCAAGTCAACGAATAAGAAGTAGTTAGTTAGTAAGTGTCAAACCAAGATGTAGTCTACTGGTGAGTTCTGTACTTTATATATATTTGTAATAAACTATTGTTCGAAACTTGTTCTAAATTGAATAGTGTAAATCCCGGTAAAGTCACGGTAAAAGCCAAGTGCGTGGAAACCCCAATATGTATTAAATCCGACCGTGACAGTATGTTAATTAGCTATTAAGTTGTTATATTGTTGATTGTGGTCGGAGTGGATGAATGTAAGATATGAAATGGTGTATGCCCAAATAAAGGTTTAATAATCTAATCCTATTTCTCTGTTCTTTCAGGGTATTAATTTTCATTCTATACGGATGGGCAGAATGGAAATTCACTATCCTCCCCGAGTGTGTATGTTTTTGATACCAATTCGTTGTCAGTTTATTGTCCTCTCGTTTAACCAATAGGTCTAAAAATGGTATAGTGTTGTTAGTCTCCTTCTCTAATGTGAACTGTATCTTCGGATGGATGTTGTTGAAGAGGTTTAGTGTAGTGTTATGTTCATTCTCCGGGATGGCGAGTATTAGGTCATCGACATAACACTTTATGATCGGTATTTCAAACTTACATTTGTTAGTTGTTTCTTCGATTATATGGTTCATCACAATCCGTGCTAGCAGTGGTGATACTGGGTTTCCCATGGCACTTCCTTCAATTTGTTGGAAATTTTTTTCTTCAAGTATGCTTTTTGTGTGCTGGTGGGTGCGTTCTTCAACTTCGCATTTAACAGATTATTAAACATTCCACTCAACAAACATAACTATCAAAATGAAATAAATAAAATATATGAAATTGGAAAAGAAAACGGATACTCCAAGAAAATCATAAACAAAATATACAATAATACAAAATTAACACAAACAAAACTAAAAATAAACAACAAGAACCAAACAATACATACCCAGACAGAGACATATACAAAATAACCAAAACATTCAAAGATAAAAGAATCATTCAGAACCAACAACAAACTACTTAACATTTTAAAAACAAACATAAATAAAACAGACAAATTCAAACATAGCGGAATATACAAACTATCATGTAACGCTTGTAACAAAATATACATCGGGAAAACAAACAGAAACATGACAGCCCGATACTATGAACACCAATGCGCAATAGAAGACCCCATAAAATACCATTCAGACTTTGCAAACCACATAAAACACAACCACATAAACAGTAACATACAAGACACACTAATAATTCTACAAAAGAGTAAATTTAAATATTAAAGAATACGTATATATCTGTTCAAACAAGCACAAACAAAACAATAGTTTACTCAACGAACAAACATGCAGCAAATTCGAGACAATACTAAAACCACTAAACCTACTGTATACCGGGCGGACACGACCACCCGTACCAGGGATTTTCCTCTGGTGTATGAAGACCTAGAGCTTCTGGAAAAAAATATCCCCAAAGCGTATGTGATGAATTATGCTGGCCGTGCGGACTTCGGGAAGTAACCGCAAGTATGTGCAATTGCACTCAGCTTCAGAATTTTAAATGTTATCATTGCTTTTTATGGTACTGCCTGATAGACAATTAAGAAAGAAAGAACTTTTGAATGAAACATTTCTTTGTAACTCTAATGGTTTGCGAGATACAGGGCAGTAAAATTTAATTGTCAACTTTGTGTGTAATTATTCTTTTAATACATGCAAAGTCTATGTCATACTGCTTCATCCATTGTTTAAAATAATCCGACATATACTGCTTCCTATTATCAGTAATGACAAACTGCAGTGCCCCAAATGTTAACATAATTTTTTTTTCAATTAAATCAGTTATTTGATTTGAGACAGCTTTACCCAACGGAAATATAAGAACATACTTCGTGAATAGGTCGATGATTACAAGCAGAGATTATCACCGGTTTACAGATGCCTAACTCAATGAGTGAATTTTCGAAGTGAGATCAGCCTCTCTCTTTCTAGGAGATTAGGGATGATTGCAGGTGTCGCCCTGATCAATATGGCGGCAAAATTTAAATGAATTTTATTGCATATGCCATGCATTTAAATTGAAACCCATTTATGTTTTTATTTTTCAATGTTTGAATACGTGCATCTGCACGAACAGGTGTTGAAACGTCTGTACATACTATTTGAAATGCATTTCAGAAAATAATAGTATTGCAGTATTTTATGCAAATTCAATATGGTTCCCAATGAATTAGAACAGATGAATTAAAAATTCGTAGTTGAAGCCGAAGTTGAGCTGTCGTCGCGACACCGACGTCAAGTTGCAGCCAAGGAAACACACACAATGAGACAAGGATCTTTTATCGCTGACTAACTAACGCCTTAAATGGTAGTGTTTAACATGGGACAAACTCAGAGGGCGCCCCATATTTTTTCCTATTATGTTAGCATCTGTAAGAGGTATCATCTCTGATTACCAGTTAGAACATATTTTGTTTTCTCGACATGGGAAAGGTCCCTGAAGATCTGTGCACACAACTTGCCTAGGTCTATCCACTACTCTCGATTACATAAATGCTGCTGGTTATTTCTGTTCTGCCTTAAATGCCAAACAAATCTCACATTTTCGTACATATCGCGCAATATCGTCAAACATACGAATATTATTGTATATTATTATAATATAATTGTTTTACTCTATTATACGTCATGTGTACGCCTAAACGACCGGATAATTCCTAATCGTGACACTCCTTCAATACTTCCGACTGACTATCTTGCTGTACAACAACCTTACAATTATCACTACTATTTATTTCAGATCTAAATGAACGCATTCATTTATAAATAGTTGTACCATCAACCTGCCACCCTGGATATGTATCTGGGTCATTCTTTATACGAACACGCATCATATCATACCATTTATCTTTGGTATCCTGCAAAATTTCAAACAATGCGACATCAGAAACTGCGCATGATTATGCATCAGGAACTTTATGCAAAGTACCCTTTCGATGTTCAACTTCAAAATCAAACGACTGTAATCGTATTATCCATCGTAATAATCTTCCATTGCACGGACTCATATTTCACAACCATTTTAGACAATAATGAAATGTCACTACCGTAAACTTACTACCCTCCACATAACACCTGCATTTCTCAACAGCAAAGAGTACAGCTAGGCACTCAAGTTCAGTCGATGAGTACTTCTTTTCAGCGACTGACAACGTACGACTAGCGTATGCCACTACAGGTTCACCATCAACCTGATCCTGTGTTAAAACAGCTCCTAGACCGATCGTTGACGCATCTGTTTGAACTTTGAATGGAAGTGAGAAATCCGGACAGGCAAGTTCAGGAGCACTAACTAATTGTTTCTTAAGCTCTACAAAAGATTTTTCAGCGGCGGAATCATAATCAAACTTTCTACTCTTCGTTATCATTCTAGTTAACGGCGCGTCACACGAGAATACGAATGCCAATAGCGATTTGGCGGTTTGGACATGCGCAGTATGGTCGCATTATCACATGACATGCGCATTCAATAGAATGTATGTTTCCAATCGTACATATCATAGAATGAAACGTCATATATACGTTCTACTTGACGCAAGAGGCAAGTGTAAGTCCTCGAAGGTTGGGCGTTGCAGGGCTCTGTTGGCAGGCTGGATCATGACTCCAGCTCAAGAGGAATCACATTCCCCCTACTAGGGGGATTGCACTCGAGTCCGCTAAGCAAACCAAATCAACTCGCATTTTTCTTCAACTTTAAATTCAACGAGCATCATCATTGACATTGCGCTAGTGTTGCGATGTTTTCTTAATTCCTTATCTTCCGTATCGGCAAATTTGATCTAGTTCAGCCGAGGCATCAGATGGCATATGCTAGCGCACAATCTTGCGTTGCGTTGCGTTTAGTTGTTTTGCGATACCCGTCAAATTCACTTTCAAGTAATTTGAAAGCCTTTAATTTTGCTTACACACATTCAACTAGTTCAAAAAATCATTTCCTGTCAGTGCTGGTATCTCCAAATTGATGCCTTCTGCTTCCAACAACGAGCGGAACTTCCTTCGTTTCGTCACTAATGGAGTTTTACTTTGGTATTTAATACCGCGCACTGTCAATTCATAGTAAAGTTCATCGCCGCTCAAATGTTTAACATCGTACGATGATGTACGAGTAGCCAATCTTGACTTCAAACTTGATTTTTAATAAAAAATTAATAGTACTGTACAGAATTCTTCTTGGTCGCGCAACCTATCGTAGGCAACCAACAACGCCGGAGCGCCGGAGTGCGCCTACACGACTCGTGTGTCGTGTTTCGTGTAGGCTCGAGTTCGCGGCTGCGCATTTGCAGCTGTTTCCTGCCGGTTCCGGGTCTGCCGGGCTGCCCGCCGCGGGTCACGCGCTCAGCGAGCACTTCGCCTTCAGCCTGCTGTTCAGACACACATACACGAGGACTCGTGGCTTTGAGCTCCGGGATAATTACCGCCTCCGGCCTGTCTTTCGTTAGGTAAGCGACCGTTCTGCCTGTGCACGGTGTTACCTGATTGTCTTTCGTTAGTGTGTTTACAGTGAATTGTATACGTTGTCAAATAAATGATGAAGTTGGATGTCGGCTTTGCCTAACCTAACCTCGAAGGTTGAAGCACTTGGTCCTTTTACTCACCCCGCTGAAGANCTTTGCATTGCACTGTCAATAGTAACATGAATTTGCGGAAAACTCTCAAAAACAATGAAAACATGAAGGGACATTGCAGGTTATTTGGTTTGTTTTGGTTTTGTCGTTCGACACTTTTCAACAAGATGGCGCACGATGTATATTTGCAAATGATTTGAGAGATTCGAATTCTTCGCGAACCTTCGCCTTGGTTCGTGGCTTGCGCGTCCGCGAACCATAAATAACTATAATTACATGCTTGCCAATTCTCTTAAATGTAGCGTTGTCAGCATGAAAACTGAACGGAGAGTAACATAATGTCAGTCAATGGAACACACTCATAGAAATCATAACATATTGCGTAATTTGTAGGTACAATCAGTGCGTGCGTATCATAATAAGACATAATTGCCGTGCGGCGCAACAAACACATGCCAGTGCCCCCACAGTGCCCCTTCAGCACAGCGGGGAGAAATGATTGACGAAAATGTTACAGGTGTTAAAGTCGCATGTTGGGGTTGCGGCGCGACGCACACCGCAAATTGCCGCCGGGAGGGGTGCTTGGGGTGCATATTCGATTATCGTATCGTATCGCGTATTTAAAAGTCATTTTGACCCCTCAGTCCCCTCACTTCACCCCATCACACACACCACATACACTCCGAAGACGCAATCGAATCTTAAGTATGAAATTGAAATTCAAAAATTCGACTTTTTTCTAATTATCTTGTTTCTTACTGTCATCAATCATGTATGACACCTTTTTTTTCAGCGTAGACAGACAATCGAGAATCAATTCGCTTTAAAAACTTAGTTGTGCTTTGTTATGTTATACACCGTGACAAATTCACGCTTTCACAACCATATGTTGCCCAAAATTGACGAGCTGAATCCCTGAATACCTGAATATCTGAATAGATCAATAGTTTTTCTAACTTTGCAAACTTCATAGGGGTTGGGAAGGGCATTGTTTTAACTCACTGATTGCCATTCAATGACCCGTAACATGTGTGCACGAAACACGAAATCCTTTTTTCGTTGAGGCCTAGAGTTTCGAATTTAATAATTGAGTTGGTGGGCATTCAAGCATCACGACGAAACCAACGAAAATATTAATTACGTGATAAATAATGTGTTGCGTCACCCGCTTATTATATGAATAGGAATAGCATTGATATAATTATAGTTTACGCTTCAACGAACATAAATCTAGGTATAAAATACAACTACAAGCTGCAAGAGTTGCAATTTGCAATTTGCAAATGTATATTTGGTGGCCTATCTCTAGCATAAAAGACAAACAAATGTAAAAACAGCTGCTGCTGCTACAGCTACAAGATGACATTTAAAAAATATATCAATTGATTTAATGAAGAAAAAAAAACGCATCAGGCATCACATTTGTCGATAGGGTTTGCAATCATGCAAAATTTGCATAATTTCATCGCGAAATTTACATATCGACTGAACATCATCAATAACACTTTTCACATCTACATGATCCACATGAAGTCATGATCATGAATAAGAAGTTGCCTATATACTAATGATAGATCAATGACATTGTGTTTTTCAAATTTCTTTAATTCTTTATCAATTTCAATGCACTTACCTTATGTTGTTGCTGCGTGTGCACTCTTATCACTCACAAAAATATTGTAATCTAAATGATACTAAAATGACTTCACAAGGGACTGATTTGTGTTCTTCTTTTAAAATTTGCTGTCTTTGTGCCGAAAAGTCAGAAATCAAAGTGGCGCGTTCGCCGATAATGCCCGGCGGGTTATAAGCATTGACTTGGCGCGGCGGCAGGCGGCAGAGGGCCCCGCCCACCGCCCTCGGCGGATTAAAGAGCGCCGATCGGGCGCCGCGTCGATTGGCCCTGCGCCCTCGAAACGCACGCCGCGGATTGGCCGCCGCACCAACCTTTGCTCGCCCTTTCGACCTGTCGCTGAGCACGCGCCGCTTCCCAGACCGCCACCCACCCCACACCACGGGCCCCTTGGGGGGATGATTAATTATTCACGCGCGGAATTTACGCTAAATAGTTATAAATTACACTCGGGGACATGGGATTACACGAAAACATGAAAACATCAAAACACCGCGTGCTGGGGGAAAAAAATGCTTCAAGTCATGTTTCATGTTCCTGGTCGGCGGTTTGGCTCATGAATTGTTCATGTTAATCACTTGTAGCATCGGCAGCGTTTATTATTTACGTGAATGTTGGGTGGCCTACTTTTCCTTTGGCGGCCATTTTGTTCACAACAATCAACTAACGGACTCAATATAAAACGAATACACTCAAAAATATCTTCTACTTTCCAAATGCAAGATGCAATTTGTAAGGATGCCATTTGTGTACCTTACCGCCGCCCCCCCGGCCCCCAACCGAGTCGTATGGTGTTGATGTGTAGAGTGTAGAGTGTTAGAAAAGTAAGTGGTGTTTTGTGCACGACCACGAATTGCTTTTAATTGATTTCCGATAAAAGGTTTCCGCGAGCTGCGGCGGCGGCGGGCGAGCGGCGGCTGTGAGGCGGGCGAACGCTCAAAACGCTCAAACATAATAGCGGTGAAGTGTTGACATCTTCGCGGCGCTCTCGACGTCGCGAGCACTTCAGCATTGCTGTGCGATGTGAACCGGCGCAGATGTTCCAACGTTCCAAGGGAAGCGGCAAAGATGCCACCGATGCCACCGACGCCGCACTTAAAATACGCTCCCCGCGGGGCGAACAAAGTGTGATGCACTTCATCACTTCATGAAAAACGTCATATGCATTCCAAACGTACTTTTTTTTCGCTTTTCTTTTCATTTCTTTTGTCAGGTCAGGTCAGGAAAATAAATTGAGCTATTTTAGTCCTAAAAACTTTATTCAATCAATTTGATGCGGTGGATGCTGTTAACAAAGAAATTTTGTCTTAAAAAGTTATTGATTTTCCTTTTACAAACGTGTATTGTGTGTTGCCTACGTTACATCAACTCTCACCCCTCCTACACTTCCAGTCATATGATTTTGACGTTTCTGTTCAACTCACAATCCGAACAATCACAACATTTCTTGTTCTTTGCGTAACGCAAGAAACTCCCATGAAAGACAACAACAAAATGGGCGAAAACGCTGCCTTCCCGCAGAATAACCTGGTGAACGAGAACGAGGATGAAGATGAACACATGGAGCAAGGTATCAATGAAGAGGAAGAGGAGGATGATGAAGACTTTGGTGATATGACTCCAGAAGGTATATCTTGCACATTATTAATCATAGAATCACCGCCATTGTTTAACTACTACTGGGTTCTAGAATATCATGCATTAAACAATAAAATGGATGAACTGAACTCTGCATTGGATAACATTGAGCAGAAGAATGAGGTGATTTATTCAGAGCTGCTGAAGCTGCTGCAATCTAATCGAGAGATAAGACAGCAATTGGAAACCCATGCAACCACTGCTGATGGGTCTAAATCAGCTGAGCAGTGACCATTGAGATAAGAATTAAGGAATAAGTTAATGTAAATATTTAGCTGTAGGCCTGTAGGCCTGTAGAATGATTGATTACCATGCATTTATGTGTTTGAGAAGAGCTGTTATATCGAGAAAAGTGTGATTAGTTAAAGATTTTATTGTTCAAATCATGAAAAGAATGTGCACTGTAGGCAAACAAATATACAGTATATACTCAGCGCCACGATCGATAAAAGTGTAAACTAAAATTATGCATCAGTATCTCCATCTCATTCGCTCTTACTAAAATACACGTGAGGACGTGAGGTCATCAATAATATGTGACGTTTGTGTGACGTTTGACAGTGACTCTATCCTTGACTAACCTTGGCTGTCAGGATGGTCAGGATGATCGTGACGATGTGATTGTGATGTGGGTGGTGTGGTGTGAAGATTTTCGTAACCCATCGAAATTACATCCAAATTCAAAATGCAAACATCCAATGACCATCACGGAGTGCTAATTATCGATGCCGACGCACGTCTCTAGCGAGCCTAGTGTGCATATCATTTTAATCTGGCGAATCTGCCGAATACAAATTACATAACCTCACATCGTCATCATCACAGTGCCCGATCCCCCAAGTCCAAGGCGCCGCTGGCCCGCTGCACGAGTGAATAATAACGCGCACAATACTGAAACGGAATGGATACGAAAGCATGAAATGCACAAGCACAAAGCACAGCCATGTATACAGCACTGGTGCAGGGCGTAGAGGAGCACTATCAGCAGATGGAGTGGCGCGAGTTCGCCTGCGGCTGGGGCGCCGCCTTCGTCAACATCACGCTGACCTATCCCATCTACAAAATCATCTTCAGACAGGTGAGAGGATCCGACCCCTTTGTGAATTGGGAAAGTTTCAATTTGTTTTACATTCAGTGTTGCCAACAATGACAAAACTTTACGCATGCGTAAATGTCAGTTTTAGTGACATTCCTAGGGAATTTAGTTTTTAAGTGAAATTCCAATTTTTTCGTCACTGAACGTCGCCAACAAAAAGTTACGAGAACTAGTGGAAAATTCACTGTTTCACTGTTTACATTTGTTTTATAAGTTTTACATTGAGCTTGTATTTGCAGATGTTAGATGGTATTAGTATACGGTTGGCGCTCAAGCAGCTGCACAATGAAGGCATCTTCTATCTCTACCGGGGCATGGCACCCCCGCTGGCGCAGAAGACGCTCTCGCTGTCTATGATGTTTGGCCTCTACGAGAACATCCGCAAGCCGCTGTTGCGCGCCGGCATGAACCCGTACCAGGCGAAGACGATCGCCGCCGTGCTCTCCGGCGTCTCCGAGGTGGCGTTCATGCCCTTCGAGCGCGTACAGACGCTGCTCGCGAGCGCCACCTACAACCACCAGTTCCGCAATATGTACCATGCGTTCCACGTCATCGGCAGTACGCACGGCTTCACCGAATACTATCGAGGCATTGTGCCGATTCTCTGGCGCAATGCGCTCTCCAATGTGGTGTTCTTTGTTGCGCGTGATGAAGCCAAGAAGCTGGCGCCCAAGGACAACTCGGTGGTGATGCACACGATGAACGAGTTCGTTAGCGGCGCGGTGATCGGCGCCACCACATCGAGCATCTTCTATCCGCTCAATGTCGTCAAGGTGGTGATGCAGTCGCAGCTCGGCGGGCAGACGCCGAACATCTTCGTCGCCTTTCGCCAGATCTATCGCGAGCGCGGATGCACGATTCGATGCTTCTACCACGGCGTCGAGGTGAATCTGATACGCGCCTTCCTCGGCTGGGGTGTGATGAACGCCGCCTATGATCACATGCGGGGCATCTTCTTCGCTTCGCCATGAACCTATGAATTCGTGATATAGCCATACCAACTAGACCCCCTAAGTTAGTGTTTTAACCTGTAAATAAACCACGCCACCACGCGTCTTACCAAAGACCAATCATCACTTATTTCTCCGCAGTTGTAAACTTTCAAGTCCATAATTCGTACACATTTTATTTGTCTTCTTTAATTTTACTCCGATTTTATTGAATTTGTTGTTAAAAGCTCTTTTGTAAATATTATTTGTATGAAAGCTTGCATCCACTTGCATCAAATGCGCGTTACATAATTTAAGCATGTTATGGTCAGAGCAAACTTTATTTTTGTTATGTATGTTTCGGGAATAGACAATAAGCGTTAAATGTGTGTACGTAGCATATTTGAGACACGATGAAGTGATTTGTGTGAAAATGTATCTAAACTTTAAAAGCAATGTTGAAGAATTCTATTGATGATATGATTAAATAAATTAGTCAATGGTAATGGGAGGGTGGGGAGGCTAAGCACGGACGAAACTCTTGTGAGTCCGCAAGCCGACATTTTGACGAAAGAACTGATTGGTTGAAAATTTGAACGCACCAATTGAATCGCAGCACGTTATTCCCCCCACTACGTACTTCAAAATTTTAACCAATCAACAAACTGGTTGCTGTGTCTCGTGTGCAGTAGCATAGTGCAGTGCAGTGGTGCAGTCCTAACCTAACAAACAAAAGAAAGACCACGCGCCTCTCGGTTCGATTCGTGATTCCGCGTTCTCACGAGGCGATTTTACTTGAATAATTTCTTGGTAACTATGAAAAGCAACAATTGTTACAATGGCTACAATTCTTGGTTTCCACAGTTACCACGAAATAGTTCAAAAACCGGCTTGGTAGTCCAGTGGTCTAGCACTTTGGTTGCAGTTCAGAAGGTACCTAGAGCCGAGAGAAAAATGTGTCGACTTTTTCAGAAAGATATGTATACTTTAATTATACTTATCACAGTTTAAAGCTTTATAAACCTTTTAGTGAATGTTTAGTCAATGTTAAATATTAATTGCATACCTTAGTTCTAAAAATTAAATATAGCTGGTTCAAATGGCCAATAGTAGCCGAGGACCATTAATAGAAAAAAAGAAAATAGATGAGTTCAAGTAAAATCGCCTCGTGTGAACGCGGCATCAGATTCATTATTTGTGGAGGGGATGGTGGTCAAACAAACCCAAAACCTCCGTTACTTTACACAGGTTAGACGCGTGTCTCTCACTCTCACTCGTGTAAGTAAATAGTTGTCCATCAGCACCCAAGAGGTTATGTTTTTATCAGCTGTGTGAATATGGCCTATTGCTCTGAAAATTAAAAGAAAATCAGCATTAATTCAACCCAATACACTGTACATAATTATAATAAATATGGACTTGGACTGCGATTTAAGCTTCATGGAAATATGCCGTTGTTGCATGCGAAAGGAATCTGGAATGATATCAATTTTCGATGGAAGTATACATCCCACTGATTGCACATTTCCTCCAGTTAAAGAAATGATTAGATGTATCGCTTCTATAAACGTAAGTCATTTATTACAGAACACTTCAATTAAAATACATTACAACTACAGAACATTTCAATTGTACATATGTACATTAAAACAAAACTCTGCTTGAATGCTACATACTGAATTACACGTGTTGCAGATGCAAGAAAATGATGGATTTCCTTCACTTATATGCGCCTTGTGCCTTAATAAGGTCCAAGCTGCTTTCACATTTATACTGCAGTTAATTCAGATTGATGAAGAGCTAACACAGATGATTGCAAGCAGAAAACAAGTTGACACTCTGCAGCAAAGTACATATGATACAAATGAGTATATTACATCAACAGAATCAACTGGATCTGTGAAGAAAGAATATGAATCTACACCTGTATTTACTGATCATAGTTATGCAAACATTGATATCGTAGTTAAGACTGAGGATGTTCCTGCACCTGAACTTGAAGTAGCAAACAAAAACAAATTGCATTCAAAACAGGAAAAGTGTAAACAAGTTCCAAAGCTAACATGTGAGGTATGCAACCAAACATTCCAAACTGCAGGAAGTCTTGAAATTCATGAAAGCGAAAAATATTGCATTAAATCCGAACCGTCATCAACCGATATAACTATAACAAGTGAAATTATTCAATTCAATAATCAAAAACGGCACATATCTACGCATATTAAGGACAAGCCATTTATATGTTCGAGGTGTACTGGCAGATTTTCGCGAAAGCAAACTTTGCAGAACCACTGGCGAAAATGCAATGGAAACATTCGTGGAAATGGTCGTTATAAGAACAAGGAAAAAGCATCAAAGGAGGTGATACCATTGACTCTACAAGATCTGAAGGATACCTTGAAAATGAAAAACCATTACACTGTGAGTCAAACTGCTGTACAGAACAATGATGGGCATGATAGAGACGTAAATGTGCAAAAAGCTGAAGACAAGGCAGATGATGTAATAGACTTCGACGAGATTTGTCGAAAATCGCTAGCAAAACGACGCAACGACGAGAAAACGACTTCATATGAATGTAAACTCTGTGCGTATACAAATGCTAGGAAGAGTATATTTAAACGGCATTTGCGGACACATTATAACGTCAAGCCATTCGCATGTCCAAAATGCAATCGTACTTTTACGCAAAAAAATAGTATGCAACGTCACATGCGAATTTGCACTGGAGAGATTAGAGCATCAAAACATGTGATATCGTTGACTCTAGAAGATCTGGAGGATCCAGAGAAAATTAAGAAGTACTACTCTGTGCAAAGCAATGCAGATATAGGAGATGATCTAGTATTGAAAGAGAAACAGAGTAGGCTGAAATTACGAACGAAACGTCTACAATGGAATGCAACGTTTCCTATGTTTAATTGTAAACTGTGTGGGTATGCCGCTGTATACTGGCATAATTTTAAACGACATTTGCATACACATATTAAGAACAATAGGCCATTTGCATGTTCAATGTGTAACGGCACATTTAAATCAGGAAGTTATATGATTGTCCACAGGCGAAAGTGCAATGGAGAAATTCCTAAAAATGGTCGAAATGTGAAAGTGAATTGATGATTTATTTTATTATAATTGATGACGAAATTGTTAATTATGTCAGTTGTCAGATAAGAAAGTTAAGGAACATTGATTGATTGGTATAAGAATGAAGGATATATGTTATCACACTTTGTCTGCACCACACCTGCTAATTTTAGCGTACCTGCTTCAAGCGTCGTGCTAAGCCGCTCCGAAAAAACACGCCCTTGCATCAAAAAACAGAGTAATCGCGAATAATTGAAGCGCACTTCAATTTCGCGCTATATTTTTGATCTCTGAGATATGGATGCAAGTATGATTCCAATTTGAATTCGCAGGATGTGATATGATCGTTCTGTAGTAAAATTCAGTCATTTCTCGTCGCACTCGCTTAAAAATAATTAAATATTTGTATTTGCCACGTGGTACACGTTTTGTAAATTAGTTCACAAGTGGCGCCGTGGCGCGCTGATGTCATCTTGTATAGATCAATTCTGGATCAATCTAAACACGTGACACTCCGGAGTATTCAAATTTTGATTTACTTTATTTAGAACGATCTGGAAATTATTTTCATCATCTAAAGTTATATCACACTTTCTCATGTTTTTCTGTCCTATTGAAATAATCCAAATTGCTCAAATGGCAAGTCAAGTTTGCCTCCTACGACTCTAACCTAAAATGTTACTTGAGCGTCGAGTTGAGCGTTGCTTGTGCGTTTGATTGCTTGTTTTGAGGTTTTTAAAGAATTAAACATTAATCTGCGCCAGTGTGTATACTGAATAATCATCATGGACTCAAGCGAATTGAGGTTCACAGAAATATGCCGTTGTTGCAAGGGAACCGAATCTGGAATGACCTCAATTTTCGATGGAAAAGAACATTCCATATATCCTCCAATTAAAGAAATGCTCAAAAGTATCACATCTTTAAACGTAAGTCAACTGTTAGAAAACATTTCAACTGTATTCTAGGTATTAATACTGGGTGTGTAAATTGCAGATGCAAGAAAATGATGGATTTCCATCACTTGTATGCACCTTGTGCCTTATGAAGATCCAAGATGCTTTCACATTTATACTGCAGGTAATTCACATTGATGAAGAGCTATCACAGATGCTTTCAAGAAGAAAACAAGCTGACACTCTGCCTCAAGGTGAAAGTGAGTGTATATCAGCGGAAACTATCAAGACAGAGACAGAAACAGAAAATCAATCTGCACCAGTGCAATCTAGTGCATTTTTTTTAGAAATTATTGATGATACTTTGGATGTGGATGGAAATCATTCATTACCACAGGATGACTTTGATCATCCAACTTCAGAATCCAATGTGGATATGAATGAAAGTAATTCTCTATCTGTTAATGTTGATAATGATAGTACCACTAATGACAATGACTTGGCTAACCTAGATCAAGATCTTGATGCAGCTGATGAAAGTGTTGATGCAGTTGATGAGACTTGTCCATTCTTAACTCTACATGATCTAGAGGATCCAGAGAAAATGAGAAAGTACTACACCTACACTGTGAATGATAATGAAGCCATATCATATGTTGAAGATAGCGGTGTAGACACTCTATATCAACATCTAGAAGCTAAATCATCCAATAAGGATGAAGCAGCAAACACTGAAGAAAAAGAAAAGATTTGTCCAAAATCAGGAACAAACCTGGAAAAAACAATTTTAAGTTTAAATGTTGCTCATGCATTTGTTTTAAAGTGTACACTATGTTCATCTACCAGTGTGAACATGCACGCTTTAAAGCGACACTTGAAAACGCACTGCATGGACAAGCCATTTGCATGTTCAAAGTGCAATCAAGCATTTGGACGAAAAGATAAGATGCAGCGCCATTGGAGAATTTGCACTGGCGACAATACTAAATATGCACGTCATAAGAAGGAAAAACAAGTGCTTGCTTTGACTCTTCAAGATTTGGAGGATCCAGTGAAACTAGAGAAATACTACACTATGACTGAAATTGACGTACAGGTACAAAACGATGGTGATGATGTAAGTGTAGAAGTTTGTTCAAAATCAGAAACAAACCGACGAAAAACTACTTCGACTCTTCCACATGGATTTGTCTTGAAGTGTATAGTGTGTGCCTCCACTAGCACAAGCATGCATGCTTTAAAACGACACTTGAAAACACACTGCAAGGATAAGCCATTCGCTTGTGCGAAGTGCAATCAAGCATTTGGGCGAAAAGATAAGATGCTACGCCACTGGCGAAATTGCAATGGCAAGAACTTCGCCTGCGATGTCTGCAACCATGGCTGTCGCACCGAAAAACTGCTGCAAAAGCATTTAGCAGCAAATCATGCTGATGATGAAGGGGAGGGGGAGGTACCACAGATATCGTTGACACTGCAAGACCTAAGAGATCCAAAGCAAATGAAGAAATACTACACTGAGATTTGCCCAACACTGCGCACAACACGATCGTCCAGTGTCGCTGATCCATTAGCTGCATTCAAGTGCAAACTCTGTGTGTATACATGCGTGAAAATGAACGATTTAAAACGGCACTTGTATACGCATTGCACGGACAAACCCTTCCCATGCTCAAAGTGTAATCACTCATTTGGGCGCAGAGATATCATGCTACGCCACTGGCTAAAATGCAAGGGCGAAATGAATCAATCTGCACGTCCCAAGGGAAACGCATCAAAACCGGTGGTTGGGTTGACTCATCAAGATCTGGACGATCCAGAGACAATAACATTTTATTGCACTGTGCACAAAAATACTGATGAGATAAAAACGCAAGGGGGTGAAGTCAAACATGATGAAGAACCCGAAGAGATTAATCACAGTACGCGAGCAACACATGAACATCATGTGTTTAAGTGTAGTCTGTGTGGGAATACTAGTAGGAAAATGTCTGATTTGAAACGGCACTTGCATACGCATTGCAACGACAAGCCATTTGCATGTTCGAAGTGTAGTCAGAAATTTGTGCGAAGAGATAAGATGGTGCGTCATTTACGAACTTGTAATGGCGTTGATAAAATCACTTGTGACATCTGCAATCGGAGACATAACTTTCGCAACGAGGAGGAACTTCAAGTTCATAATCAAAAGTTTCACGAGGGAGAGGTTTCGAAACCGGTGATATCGTTGACTTTACAAGATTTAGAGGATCCAGAAAGTATGAAGAAGTACTACACCACTGTGCCTGTAAGTGAGCTGCTGAACAATGATGACGTAGAAAGGATCAAGCGGACGACAGGGGAAACGGAAGATGATGCAGACATTGAAGAGAATCGCTCAAAATTGCGACCAAAACGACGAAAAACAACTTCAACTCGAACTGAGTTTTAGTAAACTGTGTTGTTTGTAAATCAATTATTAGGTAAACGTGTAATGGCGGAGAGACTCCAGTATGCTACGCCACTGGAGAAATTACAAAAGCGGCGAGTATACAACTTCAAATTCATATATTAGGAAATCACAAGGTAAAGGCATCATATAGGATTAGTTTTTAATGTTATTTCATTTGGTGTGCGGAGCGATCGAAAATAATTGAAGGGCTTATTTATTTCACATGTGATCCTCCCACAATGTTTTATAAAACCGTTATTTTTGCAATGCGTTTTGTTTTACTATCCATCCATTTATTTTACCCGTAAAACCATGAAACAAGTGAAACGTGCATAAATAGAAAGTCATAGAAACAGTTGAGATACTTTTCAGAGTTATATCCATCTCTTTCTTCCAACAGAATTTCTTAACCTCAGGCACTACGTCTGTTTTCTTCTCTATCTCATTGTTTTAAGTCTTCATGATTTGCATTCAGGTTGGTTTCCCTTCCAGCCTGAAAATGCAAATCGTGTGGACTTAACAATAACATGCAGAAAGAAACAGACGTACTGCCTGAGGTTAAGATATTCTGTTGGAAGAAAGAGATGGATATACCACTGAAAAGTATCTCAACTGTTTATATGATTTTCGTCATTTCTAAATGTCAAAACGAAATGTCAAAATTATTACTCGGCAAAATACTTTTGACAGCAACAATTTGCATTCACATTGCAGTCATTTCACGTTTTGGTTTTGGAAAACATTGCATTTGAACTCAAATTTCCTGCGCGAAGTACACCACCTCTGAGGTAGTCACCATGGTAGTCGAAGTCGCCGACGTGGAGATGAAGAGCGTCGACAGTCCTGCGGCCGCGGACGCTGTGGAGGTGAAGAAAGACACCGATGCGCAGAGCACCCTCGAGATCCGCGAGCAGGCAAGGCAAATCGAGAAGGCGATCGCCAACAAGGAGAACCGCTTCATTCTGCGCGTCCTGCGCGGTTTGCCGGCCACCCGGCGGAAACTCAACGGTACTGTGCTCCGCAATCTGATCACTCAAATCTATCCAGTTGCGGAGCGCGATTTGCTGCTGCAATTCGTCGAAGAGCCGTCGGTCGCCTCCGAGTCCACCGAGCAGACCACCCGAGTGCGTTCAGCTGTAAAAACGCCCGTCGCAGAAGTGGACGCTTACATTCACCTGCTCATCTTGGTGCGGCTGATCGACACCAGCAAGCTGGAGAGTGCATGGAAGTGCACCGACAACTTAATGAACAAAATCAGCAGCCAGAACAGAAGAACCCTGGACCTCATTGCAGCCAAATGCTACTTCTATCACTCGCGCGTCGCCGAGCTGACCAACAAGTTGGACTCCATCAGAGGCTTCCTGCATGCCAGACTGAGGACAGCCACACTCAGGAATGACTTTGAGGGTCAGGCAGTGATCATCAACTGCCTGCTGAGGAACTACCTCCATTACTATCTCTATGATCAATCTGACAAGCTGGTGAACAAGTGTGTGTTCCCAGAGACAGCCAGCAACAATGAGTGGGCGCGATTCCTCTACTACCTGGGGCGGATCAAAGCCGCGCGGCTGGAGTACAGCCTAGCGCACAAGCACCTGGTGCAAGCGATGCGTAAGGCGCCGCAGAATGCAGCCGTAGGTTTCCGCCAGACCGTGCAGAAGTTCCTGATTGTCGTGGAGCTGCTGCTCGGCGACATCCCCGAGAGGCAGATCTTCCGCCAGGCGTCCATGCGGCGCTCCCTCGGGCCGTACTTTCAGCTCACGCAGGCGGTGCGCATGGGCAATCTGCAGCGCTTCGGCGAGGTGCTAGAGAACTTCAGCCCGCAGTTTCGCCAGGATCACACGTTCACGTTGATCCTCCGCCTGCGACACAACGTGATTAAGACAGCCATCCGTGCGATCGGGCTGTCGTACTCGCGCATCTCGCCGCAGGATATTGCGAAGAAGCTGGGGCTGGACTCGGCGGAGGATGCCGAGTTCATCGTTGCCAAGGCGATTCGCGATGGGGTGATTGAAGCGACGCTGGACCCTGAGGGCGGATTCATGCGCAGCAAGGAAAGCACTGATATTTATTGCACCAAGGAGCCGCAGTCGGCGTTCCACCAGCGGATTTCCTTCTGCCTTGACTTGCACAATCAGAGCGTGAAGGCGATGCGATATCCGCCCAAAGCCTATGGCAAGGAGCTCGAATCAGCTGAGGAGCGCCGCGAACGCGAGCAGCAGGATCTGGAACTCGCCAAGGAGATGGCCGAAGAGGACGACGATGGCTTTCCTTAGGTACACTATCAGATTATCAATAAATATTAATACATAGCAATTAATTTTGTTTGGATCACGACGTCACGTTGTGTAATTTGTATTGTGGAATTTCATGTAAACTCGTAAAATAAACGCAAAACAATACTTAAACGACTTAAAACATTGTTTTGTTGCAAATCCATATAAAATTTTAGTTTTTCATTGCGGCTGTGTTGTCATAAACCGTTTTGAAGCCATGTGGGCAAAAAATTAATTAACAACGCGAGGGGAGTGGTTGCGGAAGGGCAGGAAAATGTTGCATTAGTTGTATCAGGTTGTATTGTTGATAAGTTTGACGATTTGTGTGCTGTTATTTTGTTCTGTGCTCGTGCCGTTCGTGAATCATCGGTTTGACATCTTCCAGAAAGCAGCAACGAAAAAAAAAACAGTTTTGCAGCCATTCCAGAGTTAATTCACCGAAATCCACGCATAAATAAATGAACAACGCGAGGCGAGTGGTTGCGGAAGGGTCAGAAGGTGTTGTTATGTTAATAAGTTTGACTGATTTGCGAGTTGCGATAGAAAAAGTGCATGAAATGCATATAAAATATTTGTGTCATTGCGGATGTGCTAACAATTAGCTAGTGGGCTCGTGCATCATCGGTTTGACATCTTCCAGGAAACAGTAAGGAAAGAAATCTGTTTTGCAGCCATTCCAGCGTTAATTAATGGAAATGCAGGCATAAAGAAATGAACAACGCGAGGAGAGTGGTTGCGGAAGGGCCGGAAGGTGTTGTTTTGTTAATAGGTTTGACTGATTTGCTACAGAAAAAGGGCATGAAATTCATATAAAATTTTTGTGTCATTGCGGATGTGCTATCATTTGCTAGTGGGCTCGTGCATCATCGGTTTGACATCTTCCAGGAAACAGTAAGGAAAGAAATCTGTTTTGCAGCCATTCCAGCGTTAATTAACGGAAATGCAGGCATAAATAAATGAACAACGCGATGAGAGTGGTTGCGGAAGGGCCGGAAGGTGTTGTTTTGTTAATAAGTTTGACTGATTTGCGAGTTACGACAGAAAGAGGCCATGAAATTCATATAAATTTTTAGTGTTTCATTGCGGATGTGCTATCATTTGCTAGTGGGCTCGTGCATCATCGGTTTGACATCTTCCAGGAAACAGTAATGAAAATAAACCGTTTTGCAGCCATACCAGCGCTAATTCGCCGTAATCCGGGGATAAATAGTTTACAACGCGAAGGGAGTGGTTGCAGAAGGGCCGAAGGGTGTTGTAAGTGTGTTATCAGCTGGAAGGTTTGCGATTTCCCCCCGCTGTGCGGACGTGCCCGAACGTACAGACGACACAGGCGCAGTGACAGCGACAAGCCGCCAAGTGCACGACAGTGCGCAGCCGAGTGCTGGGAGAGTGTTGAAAAGGCCTTCCATTTCCATCATATGTTCGATAAGATAAGCGCAACGAGCAGCAGCACGACGCAGTGCTCGAGTTAATTCACCAACACCAACTCACGCGCTGCGCTCGTCGCCCGCGAGTAGAAAGTCGTGTGTTTCCCCCCGCAACGTGCACGCCTCGCACGGCTGCATGCTCGTGATCTTGATTCAAGATTCAGGACCAGGCAGGACCAGGAGTGCAAGAGTGCAAGAAACGTCCGGAAGTGTTCCCGTGTTCCCGAAGGAATTCTTCATCTACGTTCAAGTGCAAGTGCTGTGTTTAGTGATAAATCACGCGTGTAGCGTGAGTGTCGCATTTCGGCGAGGCAGCAATTTCTCTCTTTCTCAGGCGGCCTGAATTTTCGCTGGCCGTCCGCGCGTGTTCCGCCTTCCCTCGTCGTCGTCAGCGACTCGACGGCTGTGACTGCTGACAAGCATCCCGTGTGTGTGTGTGTGCGCGCGCCTGCCCGCCTGCTGTCCACATTTATCGCCGCTCGAATGCGCGCTGATTGAGATCCCACGTGCGGCCAGTCCCTCTCGGTGTGCGCAGGAGATGCCCCCGTCGTCGTCTTGATATGCTCCAGCCGCCCTGCCACTACCCCACCAGCGCTCTGATGGTCTTGAATGATTTGCATGTAAGTATGAGGTTATGTCACATTAACGCTCTCCCTGCTGTACACCACAGCGAGAGAACAAAAAACACGCACCACTCAACGCCAGCGTTTTCTGCCTATCCACCACGTTTAGAATTTGGACTAGCAACATCAATGGTTTCTGGAAATGCTGGGTAAAGAGGATGTTTTATTATGGTTTAAAGACTTAGAAAGTTACAAACGGATAGAGGTGATGTACGACCTGCTCAACATGTGCATACCGTTCGAGATCCGCTTCCTCGGCAGCTGCATCGAGGAGATCGGCAAGCACACCTACCAGGAGCTGCGCGGGCCGAGCATCATCGCCAACGATCCGGAGCGGCTCACGAAGGACGCCGCACTACAGGCGGGGCTCGCCGATGAGGGCACACGGCATCGCGCCGTCATCTACATGTCGGTGCTCTCCGCACGGAATTGCACGTGCGCGAACTGGTACTATAGGACGTTGTTGCGACCTGAGGAGCGTCCGGCGGAGCATGTGGCGCAGGTGCTCGCCGGACGGGAGGAGGCGAGGGACGCGAGTGCCGCCGGTAACGTGATCAGTGAACTGTTGCTCTTCTACACGCTCGGCCTCTATCATCCGGCGTTCACGTTCGAGCAGAAGCGCCACTTCTATCGGACGCTGCACGCCCTCCTCGACCACTGCCAGGCCCCCCACCAGGTGGCCACACCGCCGGACGCACGGAACTTGTCCATTTCTGTAAGATACAAGACTTCTTCACCTCGCATCTCACATGTGGCGCTAATTTTGATCCAAGTTGCAGAGTCATGTTGATGCTAATCCACCCGTGGTGCCGGTGCCAGTCGCGGTGGAGCCACCGTTGATGATGCCGCCGCATGCGCCGCCGAAAATACAAAACTTTCTCTTTACTAGTGGCCCTCCAGAGGTAGGCAACACAAATACATCTATAGTGTTTAATCTAAAGCGATCTAAAGTGACGTCACTGGTTGGTAGGTTAGAGTCGTGAGTGTAAAGAATTTTCCAAACAGTTTGGGTGATTGCGTCCAAACCACTGGGGCAATTTGCATTTTCTTTTTGGAATCTTGTTCCTACCAATAATCCGCTTCGTAAAGTCTATTTGCGCGGCTGCCAGAGGGCGCCGTTCACCCCCGGCCAGTTTATTCCCGTTTTCTTCCGAACGATGCACCCGAGAGAAATGCAGATTGAAATGCAAAAGCCGTCAAAAAGTATGCTCTATCATTGTGGAAATTTTCAACCATATAGCTTTTTGCATTTCCGAAATTTTTCAATTAGCAACATTGTAAACTTACTTTTTTGCTCAGTGTTCGGAAACGCGACAGGCTATTAGGTTGAAAATTTCCACAATGATAGAGCACATTTATTGGCGGGTTTTGCCGTCACTCGCATTTCCCTCGGGAGCATCGTTCGGGAGAAAACGGGAATAAACTCCCGGGGGTTTAGCAACAAGAATTCGAAGAGTAAATTAAAATCGTCCAAGTAGTTTGGGAGCAATCACCAAAACTAACCCACGACTCTGACCTCTATAAGATTGATCTACCACCCCAAGTGGAACCATGTGCGAAAATAATGCGCATGCGTCTAGCACGACGTAGCATTTGGTGTTTGTTTTGATGCGCTTTTGTTGCTGTTTTTAGGTGCGCGCCTTTCCAGCGCAATCGACCATCTCGCCTCGGCGCGACTCTCCGCCGCAGAGTCCGCTCCTGTACCCAGTGCCCCTTGTGCCTATGCCCGCCGCCATCGACACCATCGCCACAGTGCCACCGCCGCATTTAGATTCATCGCCCGCCACGCTCATGACCTTCGTCGCACCGCCGGAAGTCATACCGAAAAGTATCGACGATCAAAAAGAGGTATACTAAACTATAGTAGCCAGTAGAATAGTGTGCACTTGTGCAGGTCGCATAATTTCCTTATTTGCTTCAGAATCATTTCATATCAGCGCCAGAGGATAAACGCGACGAACAAATTGCAAAACAAAATGGCATCCGCTTCAATAAAGCCTCGTACCATCCAGCGGAGCAATTCGCCAATTTGAAAATCGACGCCGAGAATTCAAACTCCTCCGCCGGCAGCAGTCGCAATCAGTCGCCGAGCGAGACGCCCGCAAGCACGCCTGTGACGCCGCACGGACCCGGCCGAGGGCCGCCGCCCCCCGCTCAACAGCAGCCACCGGATGCAAAACCGCGCGTGAATGGCCTCCCACCACCACCGCTGCCTCCCATCCGCCTCATCCCACAGCAGCAGCAGCAGCCCACGCCGCCGCCACCACCCGACCAACCGCCCCCCTTTGGCGGTGTGCCTTCGTTCAACTTCCCGCCCAGGTACTTTCACTTCCGACATCCACCCCAAATCCAGCATCAGTTTCACGCGCTGCCGCACACTGATGTCGTCTACAACTATCCCATGTACTATTCCAGCGTCCCGCAGCATCCGCCGCGCAACCCCAACTGCTGCAACTGCGGCGCCATCGGCCACACCAGCGTCGAGTGCAGTGCCCAGAGCGTCGAGGACATCACGCAGACGCCGTACGCGCTCGACTACGACTCGCCGACGGTGCCGGACAATCCGCCGGAGAAATGATACTTATAGGAGATTAGGTGAATGTAAATTAATTTATATCAATTGATATCTCCCTCCCGCCCCACACCCCCTCCACCTCTCCCACAGGGAGTGGGCGCGAAGCACTACGAGCGAATGTTGTACCGTTGTACCTTTGTACCCCTCCTCCCGAAATGTTGTAAGTTTTGTTTTGTTGTTGATTTTCGTCTTTTTGTTTCTCTTCCTTTTTGTTGTGTTGTGCGATTACCTAGCAACTAGCACTAGCACTAGCACTACCCCTGCCCCTACCACTATTCTGTTATCATCATTCTCATTTTATACGGCAATCAGCGCGCTTGACATGGATTTATGTTTGACCGTAATTTATTTTGGGTACGAATCGAAACTATTCCATAAACTTTGCATGCATGACAAGCAAGCATCTCTCTTTCTCACAATGGATCAAAATCGTTAGGGTTGATGTGCTGAACACAATGATGAAGTTTTATTGCCTATAATACACCCTGTACATTTTGTTGTCTGCATCGCTAAACAAACCAAATGCTCACATTGTATTCCAGATGTTTTTTTTTTCTTTTTCGATTAGTTAAAATGCGCAACAAACGAAAAGCACGGATGAATGTAAATATTTCTATATTTCTTATCAAAGAACCCATTATTGTGTATAAATAATAAGCCAAAAAAAGAGTAAGGAAGGCAGGAAGGAAGCAGAACGTGTTGTATTGTTTTCGCCTAGCGCTGTAATGCCTGTAATCGAGGTGTAAAGAATTATATTCCATGTAAACCGTAAGGCACACGACCTCGCTAACACTAACAGTGTAAGAGTAATGTGTACATACTCTGTCTGGTAGTGGAAGCTTTCTTCACGCAAATGCTTCAAGTCGATTGTGAAGGTGCGCGAGGAACGAGGTCGAGGTGTAAATGATTGTGTTAATTACATGCGTAGAAAGTGTGATGCGTTGCAAAAAGTTGAAATACTCGCTGAGAAAACGTACTGATTGGGAAATTATATGATTTATGATTTTACGATTTACGAATACAAAAATCTCTTATCAGATGCCAAGATTGCAAAATGCACCCACCAGCTCAATATGAGGGGCGGCCGCGGCCATCCTTAGGTTTCGTTTCTTTTTCTTACGTTTTTGACTAATTTGACTCTAGTCAATATTGATAGTTGTTAATTATAAATTAATTCTAGTAACGTAAGCATTAAGCAATGAAAGTAATGCAGATAATAAACACTTTTGCGTAAAAAAAATCGGCGCGAACGCAGCCTTATTTCAGAAGCAATTTATATGTACTTAGATTAGAGCAACAAAAAAAAACGTAACACTTACTTATTTTACAGTTACAGACATCGGGAGCTATCCGCCACCAGGCACCGCGCACAGTCTGTTTGGTCGCATAATCTGATTGTGAGATTGTTTCTTTTAGCGAAAATTTGGAACGTTTACACTGTGTACAGCCCCCAGCAGGACAAGAATCCATCTCCGTTAACAATCCTCGCAGCTCGCACAATTTGTGTTTTTTCAATTGTGAAATGCTATGTAACTGTACATCTGTACATAATGAACGCCCACGCTCGACTTGTAGTTATATTTCATAGTATATAAAATTTAATTAAATATTGATATATTTATAAAACTACTACAATCAGTATCAGACTGACAACTGAAAGTTAAACTTAATAAATTTTGAGATTTTCTAACTAAAGCGTCCATCGTTATTACACCTGTTACACCTTTTACAGCTTGGATACTTTTGTTGCATAATGCTTTCATAGCTTCTTAAGGTTATGATGCAGTGTTGCTCTAATGGCGGACTGTTTGTGTTCCTACATAAGGCTCTTTAAAGGAGAGCATGCTACCGTGAACCATTTTTGACCAACCTCGATCTCTTGAGCCTCCTCGAGCTCATTCGAAACTCCCGACGTACACCGAGTCGGGTGAGCTCGTATTACGCTCGTGCACTCGTGCACGCCTCGCCATCATCGAGGTGGTCAAAGATGGCATCTCTCATGACGTTAGCATGCCTTCATCTTGAGAGCTCTACTTCCACAGGTTGTGCCGTACGCTATATAGTCGCCAGAGGGCTGGAGTTTCCGAATTTGCTTGAGCTGATCGAACGATTGGCGTTGTGATTGGTCCACTTGATCAGCTGATCTGTACGATGCATTTTCATTGGTTCGGTTGACGAGCATTTATTATTTCACACGGGTCGACGGAAAATCCTTTATATTTTCCGAACGCGTGCTTCTTTGTTCAGTATCATTGCTGATTCTGATAGAACAGGACACACTCTTTAAGGTGCACCCCATCCCAACCCCCTCAGGGCCCCGGAAGTACCTTAAAATCCACTTTAAAGTTTTGGCGAATTATTTTGATAATTTGACGACATTCGCCGGAAAATCTTTCATATTTTCCGAACGCGTGGTTCTTTTTTCTGTATCTTAACATATTCTGATAGACAAAAA